>JASTWQ010000070.1:600000-800913 GCA_035220615.1 Leptothorax acervorum
TTAGTAGCAAGTATTCAAGTCCTAAATCTATTTCGTATGTGTTACGCTAAATTCGAAAAAAGCCGAGAAGCTGTGGCACTTAGACGGCATCCCTAAATTGAGAAACCCTGTGCGCCGAATAATTTACAGCGCACACTTCGAGGGAGCTCTCCAATATTCAACGTGATTAAATATTATAAAAGCAAAATTCCGCGAATGCCACCACTATCGCGCGATCCAGAGGTGTATGAAGAAGGGCGGCTGCAGTGGGGGGAGGGGTGAGTTCTGGATACGAGGACGGAAGAGAGAAAGAGAGAGAGAAGGAATGGTGCGGGTGGAAAGGAGATGCTGTTGGTCCGACAGAGGGAGATCAGCAGGATTTTGTAGGGGAGGGGTAGTTTCAGTCATATCGACCACACCACTTTGCCCCGCTATACCGAGCTACGCCGGTGGAAACACCTGAGCCCACCGACACTCCCGGCCGTCCTCGCTGCCGCCACTCTTCGCCGAAGCTACCGGTATTTCTATCCTCAACGTGTGCGGCGGGCAGCATCGTACAGAAGCCGAAATATACTAATATCCGTGCCTCTCTTTTTATATATATACATACATACACACACATACAATATATATATTAGCGTGGGGCCAAATGGGTTGTAAAACACGAAGGATTTTGTCCAGGTGCTGCATTAAAAAGGAAGGGAATTAACGGCGGCTGGGACCTTCAGAATTAATGATAAAGGAGCGAAACAGGCTTCGGCATGGGGAACGACAAGGTGGCCCAGGAAATGCGGTTTGAAGATTTTTTACGACGCTGCACGCTGCCCGCCGTACAACGCGGGAGGATAGCTCGAGAGGATTGAAGAGAGGAACGGGGAGGAGTTATTTCCACCGGCTTTGCCCTGCCGCACCGCGAAAATACTCGGGAACGAAGTACGTTAATGAAAGAAATACAAGTTGCAAAAGTGAGGGGACTTCAAAGGCGAAAGCCTCTTACCTACAGTTAGATATCGTGCAGGTTGGAACAAAAAAGCAGCCGGAATAGGAGGTCCCGCGGGAACGGTAGGGAGCAAGAGGGGAGAGAGCGAGAGCCGGGAAGCTCCGTGCAGCTTTTAATCCGTCTCGGTGGGTCACCGCGCTTGAAAACCTCCGGTCCAGGTTTTGAACTCCGTTCCTGTGGCTTAAGAAGAAGGTTAAGAACCGTTCGGCGGCTTCGGCAACGCGAAAAGTATTAAGTCGGACTGGCAACACTAATTGGAGCAAAGCCGATGGCAATGATCGTGGCGGGACGCGCAAACGTACAGACAAACTTATAACTCCCTACCGCGGGAACGAGCACGCGACGGAAAGGACGGGGAAATAATTCGCGAGAAATGTCTCTTCTCGGTCAAGATAAGATATCGGGCACGGTTTCCCTTGCCAAAAAGAGTCGTGATGAAATACCTATAATATACGTTTCACCGTTTCTCGGATGATTCCTTTTTAAATCGCGATACGCATACGCGCACGATTGTTTCGCCTGCAGCTGCTACATCTCTTTCTTCGTTTTTTAATCCCTTTCTATTAAGTGGCCCGCGCGTTTCGCGAAAGCCGACGTCTGTCCAATCTCGCTCACCTTACACATTTCACCCGTCCATCCGGAGGAAAATAATCTCTCCGGAGGCGAACAGCCGGGTCGCGGATGAGCAACCAGGAAAAGAGAGCGACCGCGACGGGGAACGAAAAGAACAGCCGGGACAGAGAACTCAAGGACCGGAAGTTGTCTCGCGTGGCGGTTTGCGAAGCAATGCCTCTTAAGTAGCCGGTCGGCACGACAGCCGGGCGAGAAGGAAGGAAGGAAGGAAGGAAGAAAGGAAGAAAAAAAATGTATAAAAATGTTTTAATCCATCGTCTCCGCCCTCCTACTCGTCATGCTGTTTCGCGGTGACCTACCGCCCTACCATTTTTCTCCTCGCTTCCCCTATTCCCCATTCCCGTTCCTCCGCCTTCCAGCTTTTTGCTGTCTCGCCGGATTTTTCGAGATTGTGGTATTAAATCGGCGAATAACGGGCATATATGCACGTAATGTAACACGCGCGCACGCATGACTGTCGCGGGCGTGCCTGTACGTAAATGTCAGGGGTTATAACACCGCGTGCTTCGGCGAGACCTGGCTGGGGAATTTTTTTTATTTCGCGGCCGCGCGCGCGATTTCCATCTACAAAAGAAAACAATATTCCCCGTCCCTCGCTTTGCATAAATATCCATAACGCTTCGCGTACTTTTCCGAACGCGGCCACGGAATCCGCGTACGATGGAGACGTCTCGCGGAAAACTGTTCAGCTTACGTTTACGTGCGGCCGTAACGTATTCAAATGTACTTATGGCAGTACGGGTTTGTGATACCTGTTGTCCCTTACACACGCGACCACTCGCGCGATATAAGTCGGTGCACGCGTACTTTCATACATTGAACCCACCACGAGAGAGAGCTGGCTGCAAAAGAAGCGCGGTAAAAATTTGCATAACGGCTATTTCGCCGGATTCCTCATGAAGGTCGGCATTAAATCGTTGAATAAAAGCTGACAACTCGTGTCACTGTCACATTTAGGCGCGATTATATTTACGTGTAATGCGCAATCGGAAGCGACTAAAAAACTTGGCAAGAATCGCCTGTCACTTACTCCGTGCGTTTAAAATGTCCTGCACGCACGCGCGCTTGCCCGATTTAACTGCCCGCTGCCGCGGGATGAACATAAGACTCGCGACAAGAAAATGCAATTTTAACATCTATCCGTGACACACACGTATACTCGATTATCGGCGCCGCACGCGACGCCCGGGCCCGCCCTACGCAGAATAGAATGCGCGTCGAACGAGCTTATTTTTATACATTAAACTGAGATCCGGGCGCAAAGGGGGATACGAGGGAGAAAGTCGCGCGGCTGTCGGGGATGGCATCCTCATCCGGCAGAAAATCCCTTCGCTCGTAACCGAGGCTGGCTGAGCGCAGTGGTAACGCTAAGCTCGACGGGAGATGCCGCCTGCGGTCTCCATAAACAGCGCTTACGCCACACGGGTTTTCCGAGGGGGGCGGCGGCGGCGGCATGGCAGTTGCGAGATGGGGATGGGAGCCGGTGAGGGTGGCAGCGGCCGCGGCGGCGCGGCGGGACGGGACGGGCGGCGAACGTAATGTTCCGACCCCTCGTTGTGTTCAACCCCCACCCCGTTTGTACAGCCGCAACAACGAGAAACACCTCGTCGTTCCGCGCGGCACCTTAGCCCGCCTGCATCCGAGCGAGCAGGCAGCCTCTCCTGCTCCTGCCCGCCTCGCCTGCCTCGTGCCGTCGCGTCGCGTCGCGTCGCGTCGCGTCGCGTCGTGACGGGATACGACGGGCTTTAAAGGATGCGCCCGGCGCGGCGCGAAACGGTAACGCGCGTCCCTTTCCGACACCCCGACACGGCAACCGACGGACGGATCGTTGCCCGTTCGCATTACGCCTCTGTCACCGTGATCCCGATGGGAAAACCCTTCGATATATTGCCTACTAAAGTCCAGGCGAGAGACTTCCTCGCATATCTCGCGCCTATGCGCCGCCAGTGTTGGCAGTGTTCCCTTTCCGTCTTCACGACAGACGCTGTTCCCTATTTCACTCCTTTACGAGAGGCTCAAGGAGAGACGGTAATCGATCGCTATGCGTCAGTCGTACAACGCCATCGATCGATACGTCTTAATTATACGAAAAACACGAAATACATTTCGCGATGCAGGATGCAGGAGATACGTTTGCGATTCGCGAACGAGATTAATACGGTGCATCGGAAATCACGGAGAAAAACGGCACGCGGAAGTAATTCGATGGGATTTAACGAGCCACATCTGTTCTATATATCGGCATCCAATTGATACTCGTTGAGTAATGAGGCGGGTTCATCTATTGCCTGCCATTACGTCGGACGCTATATAGCCACGTCGGATACAGTAATCATAGGTCTAAGGCAATAATGCGGGTCTAAGCCCCTTCATCGAGAGAGGGAGAGAGGAAGAGGGAGAGATAGCTGGGAAGCTACCCCTTCCGTAGAAATAACCTGTCGATACCGGTTACGCGGAATCCCACCGTTGAGGCACGTTGACCGCGTAAAGTGAGCCATAATAGACACGCTATAGACGTCGGAGCCTAGCGTCGATATCGCGCATTTGAGGACAGTCTTAGGCGACGGGATAGCCTATATTTAACGGGAGGGAGCACGAATATAGGTCAGGTCCCTGCTTCCAGACATTAAGCAATTCAGAAGCCGTGAGAAGTTCGGATCCTAAAGTAGTTCCGGTACTTAAGAGAATCGCTGCCGCGCCAAATGAAATATAAGGAACGTAAGAATACGCGAAAGCGAGCACCTGCAAAGGCGTATGAAGTGTTTTACGATCGGCGCGGTAGAATATTCGTCCTAAAATAGGCAAAGGAGAACCCTGTGCAAAAAAATTGTCATATTAAGTCTCCGATAATATTCTGTAAGCTTGATAAAAAAAGTTATAACACGAGCCAAGTTAGCAATGACAGCATCATCGATCGCATTAGTGAATATCGTCAAGCTCCTTCGATCCATCGTTCACATTCGCCCACGTACTTAATGTAACGAGTACCCAGTGCGCGTTCGCGAATTAACATAAGAATGACTCACCGCGTGATTCAATCTGCGCGCCGTCCTATGACGAGCTTTAGCGGAATCTTCGGCGCTATCCGGCTGTAGAATTCAATTCGCTGAACTCCAATTCTACGATAACGCTAACCTCTTGATTTTCCTTCCCGTGGCGGGCAAACCGAGCGAGCGAACGCGAACAATAGGCGAGCTTGTCGCTCCACGGTTTGCCTGACCCAGAACCTCCGAATCCGCACGCGGAATTTGGAGCCTTTTATGTGGTCCGAGGGCGCATGACCGGGCTAATTGGAATGTTCGGTCGGAATATCTGGAGCAGGTCGCCGCGGACAGGATGGAACGCTCCCAAGTGCGGATATACATATACAACGCCGGCGTATTCCTGTAGCCGAAACCGGCGCAAACAGGTGTAGAGCGCAGCGAAGACACGCGCGCTCTATGTAGAGTGTAGACATAGCGACGAAATGCCGACCAATTATTTTTTGACAACGTCGCGTCGACGCGAGACGACAAGAACATTTTCCGCGAGAGCTTTCCACGATCCGGTGGTCTCGCCGCGTCTCGATATTCTTGAACGTTCGCGAACCATGGCAAGAACGCCTGTGCTCGATACCTTTGTGCCTTTCATTCGAGACTTGACTGGGTCAATTGGAAATATTTGGCGACGGTGGTATCTGGAGCGAGCGAGAGGCCTTGGCGAGCTCCCGGAACGCGGGGATACAAAACATCGGAGAACCTTGCGGCTGGCATGAGCGCAAGCAGGCGCGACGCAGGGGTACAAACGCGAAAGAGGAAGCTAGGTTTCTACGTGGAGAGTCCGGATCGATCCGACTGCCAGGTCAACCCTCACCGCGACTCACTCACCCGGCACCAGCCAACCACGAGATATTTTGCGCTCATATATCGTTATATGCTGTTACTTATTGCAAATTGCAAATACGTACAAAAGTATCCGTATTATCGACGCGGGCCACATACGTGAATCCATAACGTTTGCGTGAACATCGATACAGCGCCGTTGCGCCACGTACGTCTAAGCGTATTACGAGCAAGTATTTTCGTTGAAAGTGGTACCTAGAAAAATATTCACTTGAAAAGCGAACGGTATAAAATCGAGTGGCAGCCACAAGCGAATAGAGTCATCGAGAAAGTTTAAATAGAGTAAACGTGAAACGGGCAAGCGATGTCCATTGCACGGGGGGGAAAAAAAAATTAGGACCTCGGAGGTCGTTTGTCCGCAGTTGGTACCGATTGCAACTCAATGGGCCTTTATGAAATTCCAACAACAACCGCGGATCTACCAGTCTCTCCCTCTTTCGTCCCACGTTTTGTCGCTCCCACGCTCTCTCGGTCCGTGTCTCCCCCGTGCTATCCGCACCGTTTCGCGTCGGTGAACAAATTATTCGACTAATTTCAGCCGATAACTGACAGTGATGCGCGTTAATATGGAAATATCGCGGCTCGTCGAATGTACGAAGCCCAGCGGTACAGCGCTCGCGAACACAATTCGGTTGACGAAGATGCGTTTAATGTGGTGATAACAGTCGATCAAGTTATCGGGACGGGGCGGGTAGGATTCGCTCTGATACGAAAGCTGAGCAGCGGATTAAACGTCGCATTTTGTGTGATCGGACATTAAGAATGTACAACGGTATCAAAACGGTATTCGTACAAAAGCGTTATCGGAGCGACTGCAAACTCATCAGCGCGACGTGAATATTTTAATAACATGTGCCGCAATTAATATTATCTGAATTATTTCATAGCGGTCTTTTAATCATTGCATTAATTAATACTACTGCCATATGCAATCTATGTAAATCAAACGAAGCCTCAATAATATTCCACCGGGCAGCAAAGCGTTAAATAACCCGAATTACGAGAGGATGGGTATGAATATGAAATGCTTTACGAATTACAATTTTGAAAACGGTCTATTGTTTGGATATTGAAGCGGGTGTAAGAACCATAATAAATGAATTGTGATTTATGAGTTATCCGACAATCGCTGGAGATTGCTTACCGTGGTAACAATTCGTATTCGTTCACGCGCGCACCCCCGCGACCCGCGTACAAGGTGCAAATAACGTGCACGCTCCGCTAAAGCGAGTCGTGAATCCGAGGTAAGCAGTGACACGTAAAAAAGCGATCCGTTTTACCGGTCCTTCTGCGGCCGGCAGTTTTTGCACGAAGCCATTCGTTCGAGCGGACACCGCATTAAAATTTGCGATGTAACTTTTCTCCCTCGTGCGAGTAAAACCGACCGTGACTTATACAACACGATTCTCAGAGAAGGAAAAAAGAGTATTTTCTCCTTTACCCATCGACCCCGTGACGATTTTCTCATGCCATCTCATGACGCTTTTAGTTTTGCGAGTCAACAATTTTGTCGAACGTCGCGGATCAGAGATCAAATCGTGCAAAAAAAGAAACATTTCAATATATAGGTGCGACGGATTAATTGAAGAATCGAACTACGATCGCGCGACGCGGACGAATTTAAACGAGGCGACAAACGAGTTCACTTTTCGACGATTTTCGTTGCATAACCACCCGGAGAAGCAATTTACTGGCATAACGCAAATCGTCGGTGAAACAATTTTATTGGACGCGGCGCACACAAAGGTTTGCCGCTGTGCGAAACAATACGAGGAATACCTACGCCGGTATCGGATTATTCGACGTTTTCATTAGCCATTGACATCGCCGCGTAAAATATCGATTCGCCCGGGTTCTACGAATGGCATGGATTTCTCCGCTCCGTGCATTAATATTAATTTTCGAGCTTTTACATTTCCCCTCGCCATTCGGCACACTCGTAACGTAGATTAATTGAGAAAGCCTGTTACCGAGGAGCGAGACAGTGGTTATTAATGGCATAACAAAATATCGAACGGGCGGCGCGCCGCCGCGCTGGGCCTTCGAAACTCGACAAATATAAGACGCGAAAACTTCCGGGGCGCGCGAACGAAAGACGCGGCCGAGATTTATGGTCGCTCTCACTACAGATACATTGTTTCCGATGGGGCCGGGGGAGGGGGGAGGGGGGGGGGGGGGGGGCGATTTTGCGTTATCCGGTTAATGGCGGGTCGAAGAAGGTGTGCGTCGCTTCCACGATGTTTACCAAATTACAGAGGATTAATCAGCATCAGCGGGATTAATTGCATCGGTATTCGGCCGACGCGGCGCGCACGAAGATATTTCATTTCGATGAAAAGGGGCGCGAGTTTTTGTTCGATACCGAGAGAGAAAGAGAAAGAGAGAGAGAGAGAGAGCTCCGAGTTTCCCATTCGCCCGAAGAAACCTGTCATTAACGTAACGAACGATTCTTGTTGTTCACCGCGGCGAAAGCGTTTATTTCCACGTGCCACTAAATCTAAGCTTGCTTTAGGAGAGCGGGGCGCGGTAACAACGGCGCAGCTCGAGGAAACAATCCCAACGTTCACGTTTTCTTTTGCTCGTGGCCCGAGTAAGCCGATGCCCCGAGTCACTAATCACAAAGGAATTACTCGTTGGAAAAAGCCCCCCCTTTGGCCGCGAAGGATTGTACTACCGGTGGATATCCGATTCTTTCGATTTCGCCGTGAAATGAGTGCTCCTAACGTCATTTAGGCGCGAAACGTACCGCACGCGGATCGTCGCGCGCGCGCGCGCGCCTAATAATGAGAATTCGACGTTGATCGTCGCGACTCATTGATTTACGAGCGTCGTAAAGCGGAGGACTGCCACTTACGTAACGACACACAAGTCTCGAAACGGTCGCGAGTAAGCAATGCTCCGGTGGAGCTTCTCGGAACAAGTTAGGGGAATTGTCAAAGGCGATAGCTCGCCGAGACAAACGGAGTCGGGGACGCCGCGGCGGAGCGGAGGTCAGCGCGGTCGCCGCTTAAGTGCCTCGTATTTGGCCTCGTACGAGATCGCTCTCCGTTCCGGAGGGTCGCGCTCCTCTCGTAACTCCAGCCGAAAGCAATAGCCCCCTCCCCCCCCCCCCCCCCCCTCCCAAATACATTACATGCCCAGTTTACAACGGACGCGAAACGCGAGTCGCGGCAGATTGCACGAAGCAACCCTCCTCTACCCTCCCGCATATGCGCGCAGACATCTCGGAATGAAACAAGACTCGCCCTCCCCGGCCGCGTCCTACATCCGCGAACTGAACTGCGAACTATGCCCATTCTAGACGGACCCTCGCGGATCGCGAGATATATCTCTGCTGATTGATTCGGCCGACCGATTCCGCGCTATCGGCTGACATTATCGTACATAGGGCACAGGCGGATCAACGGCGACGGCGACGTCTCGAGTGGAGTGTATGCTTGATTCATGGACACGCGATATTGTTCTCGATCGTGTCGCCACAATGCTCGCCGATGTTTCCGACCGGCGTTTAGTACCTCGGCGCAATGGATGTCGACCCAAATCGGAGAGCTAAATTACACCATGTGTCCACATCTGCGGATACGAGAGATTTGTGGTTTGAAAAAGCGAGGAGAGACGTTGGAGACGACCCCCGAAGATCTGGGTCACTTCAAGGGAGAGATAAATCGCAAACTTAATAAACAGCTGTATATACAAACTCGACACGCAAAGTAATTTTTATCGAAAAATCGGCGAATTACAAACTTTTATTAACGAGAATCTTCACTTTTGTCTCGCGCGATATGTTTCAAAGTTCTCCTCCGGAGCAAAAGTTATCTAATCACCCACTCTATTCTCCGAGGAAAGATTCATCCTGTTATAATCGAAATTTTACTAGTATTTCAACTTCCAGTCTGAGCGAGGGGAGAGAATAAGTTTCATATCTCTTATATAATAATAATAATAATAGTGGTACGTTTCTGTTAAAGAATATTCTTGCTTTTCTCTTTCATTATCCTGAAAATTTCCCTTTCTCATTAGCGCGGAACCGCGGAGGGGGAACGCGCGCAAGTTTAACGTCAGGCAAATAAAGACCGAGCCCGAAGAAAAGCGGTAATGTACAAGCAATACGGTAAATGGCGTAAGCAACCGAACCGAGGCAGCGTCGGGGCGCCACGCTAACCGATAATTGCGTCTTTCATTCTCCGCGGGCACCACGACGATCTTCCCGCGCGACCTACCGCAACGATATATTTCGGAACGACGCGACGGGTGCCACTTACACGCAGCAGTTGCAGTGGCGGCGTTCTCCATCTCGCTCGGATTCCCGCGTCGACGTTCGCCGCTCGTCGAACGAGACGAACCACGTCGGACCTCCTCGCTCGAACCGTGGCCCGTAAAACCCTGTGGGAAAGAGCAACGCGATACCGCACCGTCAACGTCTTGCGGCGGGACGCTGCATGGAAACATTAGAAAGCACGATGGAAAACAGCCAAGTTTAACCCCATCAACGTCTATGACATATGTATTATGCAAGGTGTACCTCGCACTTTCTTCCGTCCGGAGACGGAAGTCGGTGTCTTGAGTAATTTAAAGACGATTGTTTTTTTTTTTTTAGGAAAAAATTAATTCGCGATACCGGCTTCTCCTTCCTGCTGCTTTTTAATATCCACCTCGAAATAACTTCTAGCTTCACTATATAGAACGCTTAGATTAAAGTTCTGTTCAATTAAAATTAGTTGAAGAATACGATTCTGCTATCATATCTTTCTCGAATCCTTTGCAGCACAAAATGCTGATATTATTGTTATAGTTCGTATAGAAAATAAAAAATTTACGTTACTTATGCAAATTAAAATTGTAAAATTAATAAATCGTATTTTTTTTTCCCCTCTTCGATAACTTTGGCCCGCTACTTTCGTACGGGCATACTGCTACATCACTTATTTATAGTGCATGTAAATTTTATGTATTAATTACCAGCAGAGTCTGTCTGGTAATATCGCTCCACAGCTGAAACATTTTATTCATTTTGCAAAGTGTACACATAACTACGGTAATGAAGTCGTATTCATATTCACTCTGCTGGCTAGTATATTTACGGTCTCGGTAACAGGGAGCAGAAACAATGCAAAAACTACGCCGGTTCGACGGTTGCAAAAACTCGATTACTTCACGTTCCACGCTGTGCAGCTGAAAAAATGCCGCATTATATCCGTTTCATCTTTCTCGTTTTGTCCAAATATCAAATTCTCCCTTTTTTTTTCTTCCAAATTGAGGAGCCTATCTTTCTCGAAGCGTTTAATGTCAAGACGACGAATGCGTAGTAAGTACAAAACGCAGAGAATTCGAATATTTCATTCATAGGCCGGTATATTCATAGTTAGATCTTATATTTTAGATCATTTTAAGCACAATCTTAAGACATTTTAAACCAATCTCAGAGCCGTATTAGCATCTTAAAATTACTTAAAACGGTCTCCAAATAAGAACAAACTATGAATCCGAGTCATAGATCCGAAATTCGAGGGGATGAAAAGTATCCGGGCACGAGCGAGCACCGTCGCGCCGTACCCGAAGGGTTAAAATTGGCGAGAGACGAGCCGGGAGGACCCAGATCGCGGAACGGAGCGGACCGCGCCGGTGATACTCGCGGCCGGCGCGTATGTGCGGGCGCGGATTTAGTTCGCGGTGTCGCCACGGGTCACGGCGGCGCTGCATCGTCAGCGAGATCCTCAGTCCGTCACGGGGTCGCGAGGGGTACGCACTGCTCTCGTCGGTTCGCCCGTACCCGGGCTCGAGCGTTCGTGGACGCGCGAAAAGCCACACGGCCGCGTGAGAGTAACCCGCCGCGCCGCACTTGACAGCCCGCGTCCCGATTATTTTCCTCGCTGACGCGCGTCGCGAAAGAGTGTGGTGTGCTCGGTGGAAATGACGGCACTTTGTGAAACACGATAATCGGACGGCGATTCGTGGGGTGGCAGTGCGAGTGGCGGGAGGAGGGAAGATCACCGGTGGAGCACTGCGGCACGATAACGGAGCTTGCGGCGTACGCGACTGTCACTAAACGTGAGTGCTCCTTTCTGCATCGCTTTTGAATGAAACTAGGTGATCCTTTGCACTTCGAGCAATAATAATCTCCAAACATAAGCGTTTCTTCTTATTTCAATCTTAATATGCATTGTTGGGTCGAGCAATGGCTTAATTTTTTTAAATTGACTAATTGCTTAAGCATTTAATTAAATTGCGCTTCGCGAATAAGTGGAGAATTATACAGTAGCTTGCCGCAAAGAGGCACCCCACGGGTTGCTGTATTATTGAAAAACGCGCTCCACACTGTTAAATATTAAAGGATGAAAATTTAAGCAATACCTTGAATTAAACAACATTTTGTTAGTTTTAACTACCATGTGTGTTGAAATTTATTATTTTAACTCCATTGTTTTAGGTAAATTAACGACATATTGAGTTGAAGCAATGGCAACTTACAGAAATGGTTAAAAATGACTCATATTGAGTATTTTTTCTTTTTTTGCAAATTGTAATATGATAATATGGTTGTAGTATGTATTGAGTAACATGATCAGCTATTCGGTTTCGCGATCTATTGTTAAGAAAACTAAAAAGAGAAAATCGTCTTTGCGGCGTACGATTATATTCCCATATTATGATATTATCCTTTCTCGGACTAATGATATTATTAGCGACAAGATAAGAAGATTTATGATTCAATACAAATTATTTGATAAGTCACATCGTATAAAAAAAGGAAGATATCAAGTAACTCCTTAAGAGAATGTTCCTCAACTTTTCGGAGCAACATCGCGCGATTGTCGCGCTCGCAGAGAAACACGTATGTTATGATTGACAAAAAGTAAATAATAATTTTTAAAGGAAAATGTTGACGCTCGTGCACGAACAATCGTGTGTCTTGGCAATACAAGAAGGATGCGGAATCGTGTAAGCGTCAAGGAACTCAGCTGTCACCGTGACAGATCGAAGCGTGCGTTCGCGTGATCCCTCGCGTGATCCTGAACGATCACCGGCCACTGTAAACACTAGTGCAGTTTGCGTTCCATTATTACGCGCTCAGGGCTCGGTCAATTGCGCGGAACGTGTTGCCCTTTCGACGAGAGAGCGGCAAGCTCTCGGCGATGTCACTGATGCGGTAATCGCGTCACGCGTCTCTTTCGACGGGCCGGGCGACGCGACACGGTCGCGTCGGTCCTCTCCGAGAGATATCGCTTTGTGCCGACAATTTCTCGGCAATTGAGCAACTCCGCCGGCACGCAATTAATAACGCGGCCTCGCGAGATAGGGTCGAGATAAAACGGGGCCGGGCGAGCGCGCTTACGTTATCGAGCCCGACTCGGGGAGTTAAATGATCGCGATAGTGACGACGCGGAAAGCGCATCCCGCTGCGTTATCCGCAAATTCGCCGTGCATTATGCACAAACGGCGCGTCACGCGCATCCTCGGCGCGCCAGCCACTCCAACTGATTCATCGCGACGCGCTCCGACTTCGTTCTCGGTGGAAATGTAAAAAAGAATTTGCATAAAATTCTGCTACGCGAACACATTCTGTTGAAGTCACGCGGGCTCTCGACGCGTTAAGATCTTTTTAGGGGCGCTTTGCGAACGTTTACCGGGGGGTCTACGACATAACCGCATGGGGATCTACGCCACTGGTTGCTTCCACGCGATAACTAATTCTCGTCACGTAAGCCCCTGTGCGTGGCACACGTCACATTCTAGGTAGAACGGGCTTCTGCTACGTTGGACGACGACTTGTTCAGCTGATTACTCACTGACGCTCGATCGATTAACGATATTCTAGGCCTCGGTCCGATTTATAGGCTTCGCATCGGGTCTCG
The DNA here is from genome assembly GCA_035220615.1 of Leptothorax acervorum. Lineage (NCBI taxonomy): Eukaryota > Metazoa > Arthropoda > Insecta > Hymenoptera > Formicidae > Leptothorax > Leptothorax acervorum. Next base: position 613,347 of record JASTWQ010000070.1, read on the forward strand.
ACAACGTCCGCGGTCGCGTATTTCTCTGATTTTTAACTCCAGTGTAATTAATCAGTCATAACATTTTCGTGATAAATTCGCTGCGTAAATAATTAACTCGGCAATCGGCGCGTTTACCCGCACGTAGCGCGTTCCGTCAAAATAGGTTCTCTTTGTGGACAAACGGCGCGAATTGTACGCCCGCGCCGGACGTATATTTCGAAATTGTGTAAATAGCGCGTAGAGCTCGCTCGCTCGCTCGCTCGCTCCCGGGTACGGGATTCATATTGGGCGCGGCTACACCGCGCGCCGTTGAATAATTCTATCACTTTAATTACCGAAGTTTATAGCGCGAATCACAGCACGATGGGGAATAATAGAAATCTCGCGTAAGGGGAGCGAAAACGCGCGCCTGTTCGCGCGTATACTCGCTCGGCGTGACTCGGCGGCGCGGGCGCTTTTCTTCGATGATGTACGGGGTTAGGCGGATTGTTGTAAATATATAGCACACGTCCGACAGTGACTAAAGGCGAGAACATCAATCAGCAGAGTCGCGAGCCATTGTGCCCCACGAGGGCTGATAATAAATAGCACCTTCCGTTCTCGCCGGTTATAATTCCTCTTCCCGATCGCTCTCGTGTCTTGTCTCTCTCGTCGGCTATGCCTTTTTTCTCATTTTCCTCGCGCAACGATCCGCACACACGCGCGCACGCCCGTACATCTGTAGCCTGTACGTAGTATCTGTGCCGCGAACAGGTGTCTAACTACCGACTGCCGTTCCTGTATAGCTATAGAGCATCCCCAGCCGAGTACCTTTATTGTAGCTTTATTGTACTTCTTGCTTCCTGCAGATCGCTCGAATCCGTACAATTACACGTGAACTGCGACCGTAGGATAGTAGCCACAACTCGCCTGTCTATCGATTAACCATTAGCGAAATTAATGGTACCCGTAGACAATAGAATAGCGCTATAAAGCTTAAGAAAGCGAATTAGATACGAGACACCGGTGCAGATTGCACTAGTCGCGCGCGTGTTTATGTCGGTCTACGTGATCCGCTATCAATGAAGAGTAATAAAGTAAAAAGATAATGCTACCATTCGAAAGCTACCGCTTTAATCTATTTTATTCGGCGATGTAGAACGTCTGCAGAAGCCATTCAAACGTTCCGTTGACAAGAAATTTTCTCGATAATTTTTCTCCGTTGTTTTCATCATCAGCGAGTAGGTATATCAGCCAAACATGACAACCTACCAGCAAATTACATGTTTCCAGAAATTACATCTCGAGAGCGAGATATTCGGTTGACTCGCCCGGCCACTCATTTTATAATGGACAGAATGTTAAACAAGCGAGATGACAGTGCTCACTGCTGAAGGGAAAGCTACACTTGACTATTTTATGCGCCGCGCTTCGCCCGCCTCGAGAGCACCTCTCGCATGCGCTTTCTACTTCAGTTTCAAACTTTAATTAAAAAGGTGGAGTCACAATAAGGTCCTTCTACCTCCTGGGCCGGCCCTTACCCTTCCCCATTTCGCGTACCGCCGCGGCCGCTCGTCCCGCCCGTCAGGACCCTCATGTCCGAGAGAAGCTATTTTAATTTCATTCACGGGAAATAAACAGAACAATGAAATTAACGCTCGACGGGCGAGCGTGCACGTTCGCGCGTGCCTCTAATATATAGTCGAACTGTATACATTTCCGGTACAAATGGCACTCCCTTGACAACGGTTCATTTTCGGGTGGGTACGGTAAATACGGGTGTAACCACAATGAAAGTACAAAAAGTAGCGAGCGATTAAAAATCAACGCGCCGGTGCCGCGTTTTTCATCTTGCGCGTCGTTTGATTAAAATTAATTGCTGCGTTTTTAATTACGAAATGAAATGTAAACATTAGGATGGACGTTTCCAACAGGGAAACTTCATTTCGCCCCGCGATATCTACTTCGCTCTATGCTATTTTATTGAAAAGAGATGGGATTTTTTTTTGTATGTAATTTTGTAAAATATTGGGATGGTAATATAATATACGAAATTACTTTATCGTCATCGGCTCACAAAAGCTGACTGAGCGAAAATTCGGAAAATTCTGCGGTAAGTCTTTTCGGTTGAAGGGAAGCAGACCCACTCGAGTGGATGTTCAGCAAACCGCGGGATTGAGGTGGCTGTTACCAAGGCGCACCGATCTTTGATTAAGAATTTAAGCGGAATAAGTTGAGTTCCTGATAAAAGGTGACCGAATTTTCGGCAGCACGATACTTTACCTCTCGAGTTGTCCCGTGCGGATTAATGTAGCATTTTCAATAGTACACATTATTATAACTAGATTTTATACAAATTGTAAAATTGAATAAAAAAATTTAGAGTTGGAAAATCAATAACATCATTTTAATGTTGAAATTATTTCGCGTTCAAAAATTGCTTCATGTACTTACAATTCAATATAATGTTTCTGCATTTATTAAATATTTATTGAAGGAGTTATCATAGTATCTACATCTATTTATGTATTACCTATATCTTAACCCTTAAAGGCTACTAGGTCTATATATGGACTTATTTATTTAAAAAGAAAGTGTAATTTCGCGTGCACGTCTTCAAACATTGATGTTTTTGGACAATTTAATATTAATTATTGGCAATTTTCTAATTCTACCATATTCTTCAGATTTTTCTGCCCCTATTTCATATATAATTTTTTTTTTAAATTTGGTCGATTAGATCCAAAGTTATACGCAATCAAAGTTGCAAGATTCATATATGGACAGTGTAGCTTCAAGTAGTTGAAACCTGAAGTGTACCTAGTAGCCTTTAAGGGTTAATTCTCTTTTTTATTTTTGATTGCATTCCTATTATTAAATCGCTCAACTAGTAAGAACAGATATCCTACACTATTTTGTGACAATATCTTATAAAGCTTAAGCTTTCTATAAGAATAATAATAATTGTTAATATCGCTTCACTGCTAGCAGTCGTTTGCTTAGAGAAGAGTCGAGCAATGATTCACGGGTAAAAACTATTGAAGCTAGCAGTTATTAATGATTGTATCTGCGCGGCAGCAATTATAAGGTCGGCCGGCAAGCGTGACGACATTGGGTCATCGTCGGCACGTAATCGCAATCACTCCGCAATTCACTGCAGCATTTCATGCCAGCATCATGAATCGCATCACGGCGTCGCGTCATACCGAAACTTAATCTAATCTCGCGCCTAGGAAATATTTATCGTATAATCAACCGATGGCCGGTCGTGAAGTGCCATTGCGTGCGCCGCATCGTCACGTCGAAACGATTCATAGCGCTCGTTTAATGAATAATCGACTCGTTCCGCATGCGATCATGCTCGCGTGATTACGTTCTCATTTTCTGCTCGATATCATCGGTACGGCGTGCGATTAAAGTATCGATTTCTAACAGCTAGACTCAGACGTTCTCGCAACTATCTTTATTTTGCTCACGAGCAAACTTTTGTAATTTATCTCTGGAGACTCTTGACTCCATTTCGTATGCTTATGTTTCTCTATGGGTAAGATACGATCGCATTAATAGTATATACAAGTATCGCAATCGTCTCTTTCATGTGCATTGAAAAATATTCTGATATCTAATTTCCTGTGGAAAGTTACGTTGAGCATAACACTCAGAGATAATTCCACTCACGTTTAGGAACTATTTCAATTATACGCGAGGTGTTTATATATATCTCGTTTACGATAATATTACATTTTCTACAGTTTTATCTTTCGCTCTATAAAATCTGCATACCATTCACGTTTCGTTGAATTTACGCGTTGCACCAATTTTACTAGGCAGTTTACGAAACTGGAGCGATAGTCGCGCGTCCGCACAACGAAAGGACTGGTTAATCCAAATCCGCGAGGGCCTATTCGTCGCGCAAGATTAGCAGCCCACGTTAGTGATTAGACGAAAGCCGTTGCGCCAGTTTATCTCCCGCGAGGCTGCCCGTATCCGCAAGCTACCTTCCGGATAATCTGACAAGCGCTCGCGCATTCGTTCGTCACGGTTTATCGCCGCTGATCTCGTCTCTCGGGGCTGTCTCGAGTTGTCGTTCAAGTTCGAAGGAACGCAGTGCAGCCTCGCACAGCTCGCGGGACGGCCAGTAAAGCGATTCGTTTCACCAATATAAAAGCAACTGAGGCAGGTAATGGTGTGGCGTTACGTACCTTTAAACCGGTGCCTCGCCATCGTCACTCCTCGAAATTGCGCATGGCCGAGTTTTGGTAGGAAAGCGTCGCTGTGAATAAAACCTGAAAGAGAGAGAGAGAGAGAGAGACGCCGTGTTAGACGCTGCTCCATTAAATTTTTCTCGTTGCATGCACATTATCGTGCAATTTGTAGATCGCATATCCTTCTTGTGTGGCAAATACAGTCTTCCTGACGATAAACCGTCGCAACACTGGACTAAAATGACGCTTATCAGATCTAATCCTTCTCCATAAATCGCGAACCGGTACCGCACGTGTCCGCCTTCCTTGGTGTCGTTAGCCCGTGCATAATAAGAACGTTTCCACGGTATGCATTCGCCGCGAAAATATATATATATGAGCGCGTGGTTAGCGTATTACGAAAGTGCGTGTTCACGAGGATTGCGTCATCGTAGAAAGCGCTTGACGGCCGCGAGTAGGTGCAAACTCCTGGTTACAAGCTTACAAGTAGCCCTGTTCAGGACGACACGCAGGACTTAGCTAACCATGTTTATGGGCGTAAGGAGTAGTCGCTTGGCGCTCTCTGCTGATATTTGTCTCAATTAATCTCACGTGAAAGTACGAGTTACGTATCATTAAGAAATACGCGACTAGGCTGTTATAAGATAACGTCGCCGACAAAATAACACGTAGCGGATAATTAATTTCTGTAGACAGTTACTCTGTCTCACACAAACGATGAAACTCTCTCTTTCTGTCCCTTTTTCTATTTTTCTTAAAGTTCGTAAACTTTTTCTCCAGGAAAATACGGTTTATATATATATCCTTGATATATCTCTACTTTTCGATATTGAAAGAAACAATTTTCTCAAATGCACAATAATTTTTCACATAACTTGGGTCCTTTCTGATAAAAATAGTATGACGCCCACGTTCGCTTATACGGGCCCCCTTTGTCGACGTAATTACCTACGATAATTTCCCGCAGAACGCATTTTCCCACATAGCCGTCGACAAATCATGCGACGATAAAGCGTGCGTGTATTTATCTTCATTACCAAGCGACAGCCCGGTCATAAACATAATCAGAAAGTTCGTTTAAAGCGCGCATAATATATTTATAGCTAAAACGATAGCGTATTATGAATGTACAAAATGCTTCTACAGCGTCATCGTGAAAATAGCTACAAATTTCCGTAACGCAATAATTCGATTTAATTCACAATTTTCCCTAGAAAACAGTGTCAAAATCGATATCTTCCTCCATTTTACTCTTTCTAATTTGGACTGTGTCCACAAATATTTCATTACTATTAACTTTTGAATAATTAAATCACTGGAAATTTTTAGATTATATTCTGGATTCACACACACACACAAAAGTTTTTAAGGAAAATTGAAAAATAAATTACAAATCGTATTTCCGTGTTGCAGATAATACTGAATTTCAACGGATATCTAATGTATCGCAGAAAGATTCTTCCACAAATCTTGCCATAGAACTCGCGTCGATGAAAAATATGAATATTTATCTTCATTATTATGAAACAGTTCACACATAAAGTTGATCAGGAAGTTTACTCTAAACGCGCCTTATACATATATCAGCGATAGATTATGAAAGTGCATATCCATCCTATACCGAGGCTGCATCGGAAGTCTGAAAGCGCAAACTTCCGAAGCGTGATAACTCAGCGTAATTTAATAGCGTATTGTAGTGCGGAAAAGTCTTTGGCGTACTTTCTCTTGCATATTATAATAATATAACTTGTTATACGATATTTTTCTCTCGATTCTATAGCTCGCGCAAGTACAATAGAGATTAAGAAATTTATCAAAAGAGTTCATAATTATTAAAGTATAATCTTTTTAATTTATATAGGTATACACACATATATGTACGTGTATATATAAAATTACGAAAAGTAAATTATTATATTGTGTTATAAATATAATGGAGCTTTCTTTTGTGAATCAATCTAACATATATACCTATACTCGAAAAAAACATTTTCGAGCATATATATGTCGCAGGCTTATTGCAAAATCAGTCTTTTTGCAAAAAGGCTAGCCTTTTTGCGAAATGCCGGCATTTTGCGAGAGCATTTGATCGTTTCTTTAATAAGACTAACGTATTTTAGACTTTTTGCGAAGTGCCTAGCCTAGCACCAGCCCATGTGTGCCAAAAAGCCTAAAGTGCGTTCAGTCTTATTGGGAAACGATCAGTGCTTCGCAAAATGCCGGCCTTTCGCAAAGAGGCTAGTCTTTTTGCAAAAGGGTTGATTTTGCAATAAGCCTGCGACATATACAAGTATATGAACCTTCCTATATTTTAATAAAAAACATCTTAAAAATCTCTCTAAAAAAAATAGTTGTATTGCTGTACCATAAGTGTATGGTAAATGAGAAATTATCCATAATTAAACTGAAATAATGTAGAAGCATACTTGGGTGTAGTAGATATGGTGAAAAGTACACGTTTATCAGACCTATTAGCTCTCGCTTAGACAAGATGAGGAAGTCAGGGCGCCGGATGTACGATACGTTTCACCTGGCGTATTACGAAAGCGCATCCCCCATGTAACCTGCATTGCCGTAGGAAGTGCTCGGTACACGCGAACGGATGCAAACTTCCGAAACGGAGGGTAACCGACTGCCGGATAGCTTCTTTCGGGATCCGGGATCCGCGTGAAATCGCGCGCGATCAGCGTGATGCTTGTATTATATATGCATGTATGTATGTGTGTGTGCACCCGTGGTGTACCCGAAGGCAAACAGGAAGCGGTTCCCTGCAGGACCAGTCTACCGTTGCTTCGCGCCGCTATCTGTCCACGGCAGCGCGGCGCAAACATTTGTTCAGGACGGGGGAGGAAAAGCGGCGGCGGCAGCGGCGGAGGCGGAGGTGGAGGTGCGAGTGGCGATGCGATATCGGTAATAAGATAACGACTGTCCTGTGAACTGCACCCGGTCTCTTCTCTCGACTCCCCGGTTAGTTGTTTCAATTCCTGTTTCTTCCTCCCATCCCCCCGCCCGTGACCCCTCTCTTTGTTCTCCCCAGCCCCCGGTCTTGCTGTACTCTTTGTACTCTGTTCTTCCTCTTTGGAATAACCTGAGCTTCTGCAAGAACCGCTCCCGTTCATTCGTTCGAACTTCCTCTATTGAGAATCCTGATCGGGGCTTCGCAACTTGACCTTTTAGAACGCCGATGTTTCTATATCGGTTAGTTAGCGGTTGAATTTTTGCCGAACAACAATCACGGGCCATTAAAGTCATCGGAGCAAAGTGCTCTTCCGAGCGGCAGCCGTCAGAGTAATTAGCGATTAGAGATCAAGCGCGGAACCATTCCCTTAAGCGCCTTAAACGCCTCACCGATTATTTCCGCCGACACTTAGGCGCCTCAGTGCATTCGGATCGGGATTCGGAGATATCTGGAATGATATTACGCGCGCGATACCAGTTTTGCGGGGCAAAAGAGCGCGCGCGTGTTATCCGGATGAATCGCGAGCACGTCGAAAGCGAGTCACCCTCTCCCAATTCAAAAGTCCGTAATGCCGAACGACATCGGTCGACGTCGATTATGGCACTCTCAGCCGGGATCCTTTCGTGATCCTTAAAAACGTCTATATCGCGTTCTTATGATTCTCATAATGGAGTCTGTCTCTCGAAAGAAGATCCCTCGCTCCATATATCCTCTATCCAATGTCCACAAAGCGCAGATAGAGAAAGAAAAAGAGAGAGGGAAAGAGAGGGGGAAAGAGAATATTCCAGGTATTCTCCGGTCGTTCCATCCGGCCTACGTAATGCCAGCGGACAAAAGGAGAAAAGGAGCCCCTGTGCTTACGCATCGCGCATTGTGCGTCCGCATTATTGGACGCGCGGTGCTGAATCCACGCGTGATCCAGCGGGTAGTAAAAAACAACGGTCCGTTCCCGCTCTCCTCGAGGGTGGTGGCGAACTTGGCCACGGTGCTCGCGTGTATGCACGTGACATGGGGCACAGTCGGAAGGAAGGGAAATGGGCGCCGCGATACCGATGGACGAAAGTCGGCGCAGGGTGTCGGCAGGACCGGCAGAATCGCGAGGCTGAGCAGCAACCCCCATTCCGTACGGTGTGAGAGTCGAGCATGTGGCAATAAACAATTTGTTACGTCGAGAGGGTCGAAGCCTGCAACGGCATACGCTCTCGCGCATTCTCTCGCTGTTTCTCTCCCATCGTCTTCGTGTCTCTTGTTCTCTCTTTCCCTCCTTTTCTCTCTCTCTCTCTCTCTCTTAACTCGCTCGTAGACTATCCGTTTCCTCCCTTTCTCACCCAGGGGCCACCCCCTCGGCGCCTCGCTCGTTCACGCACGACGTTACTCCGCCGCCGTAGCTGCGGAGCGACGTAACAATCAATAGCGGCGCGTCACGTTGTTTTCTACGCTACCTCCGTCCACGCCGCACACGCGATCGTTAACCTCTCGATTATCGTTGTGGCGACCGCGACGATCGCCATCCCTCTACCCTCGGCCAGACCACGTCAACGACAACGTAGTTATACCGCGAGCATATCGTCGTTCCATCGATGATGTAATAGTTTTAAAAACGATGAAAACCGCTATAAGCCCGAGCTATATTCGAATCTCTCCCAGCCGTTGTCGGCCTCTTCGGTTCAAAAGTCAAAAGGCGATTTTTACACACGTATATTCTAGAACATATGCATAAGAGACAGAAGCTAGATAGAAAGATAAATATTTTAAAAAGAAGATGCCTTATCGACTTTGTTTTAATTTGGTCATTTTTTATGTCATAAAATCGAAAATCAAAAAATACAATCTCCAAATTTTGAAGAGAAGTGAATCTCCGAATGGATATATTTCTCTTGCCACAAATATCTTTCATGATTAGAACAGTTCTATTGTAAAACAAGGATATACAGGGTGTTCTAAAAAAGGGGGGCCAAAATTTAGGGAGCGATTCCTCACACCTCAAGGATGAAAAAATGTTATATGAACATGGGTGCGGAAACGATTTTTTCAGGAGTTATGTTGAAAATATTGTTGACTGTATTACTTACACAAGAAACAATTTAGGATTAATCATTATGTAAACAAGTAACTATAATATTAAAGGTCAAATTTTTCTGATTTCTGCCTGGCAGATAAGATCACAACCTCATTTAGCCGTACTCAGAAAAGAAGCTCTAACTCCTGAGAAAAGCGTTTCCGCACCCATGTTCATATAACATTTTTTCATCCTTTAGGTGTGAGGAATATCTCCCTAAACTTTGGCCCCCCTTTATTAGAACACCCTGTATAAGAAATCGCCAGATAAAAGAAAATAATAATTAATTTTAGGATTCTCTCAGAAATTTTTAGTGTTTACTTGAAGTACCGCTGGATGGTTCAAAATTATATACAGTCTATTGCAGCGTTTAAATAATTTTTGTTTCAAAATATTCTCTTGTTTAATTACGCGTACAAGTGAAATGCTCACTCGTTACTGTGAAACTGGCTCGGTGATAGAAAACTCACAGTCACAGCATCGCGGAGTTAACGAGAATCGAAGTCAGGGCAAGATACGCCAGGGGTATACGGACAAATACCTGCGAAACGAGGAAACGTCGGAAAAGGCCAGAAGTTTTTTTCTTCTCGCTGCGTAGCGCCGGTCCGCCGACATTATACGCACGCAAACGATAACGGAGGGGTTCGGGAAGAGAAGAAGAGATGCAGAATAAAATGAGATCGCATTATATGCGCTCGTGAAAAGGAGCCGGAGGGGCTCCGGAGTCTCTCGGTTGGCTCGCATGTGGATCATACAGCCACCGATGCACGCACATTGCGCAAAAGTGTTTTATAACACGCGTACATGTGAACATGTGTGTCCATGTACTTACATTTGCGTATCTGTGCGCGTACGCATACCTGTCTGTGCATCACCACACAGAAATGTTCTTTGCCCCTTTGAAGGAGATATACGCGCGCGATGTGTGCGTACCGATGTGCTCTTTTTACGGGAGAAACAAACGCGAATTCCGTTTTTGATGCGCACTGGCGCAAAAGTATTTTATAATATCGGCGAAGATACACGCGCATATATTCGCTTTGCTATAAAACGAATTTTAACGTATCGCGCCGTCCCCTTTGCGCGAATCGGTCGCGCTTACGCGACGTTGATCGCCGACGTTGGCGTTCTCGTTTTGCAAATCGTTCATGGACCCGCGTATTTATCTCGCGTGCTGGATTCACGTCAACTTTTTATATACGAAAACTATGCGGAAACGAGAGTTGCGATGACGGTTATACCGCACGCCGTGCCGCTTTATATTCCCACATGCGGTAGACCGGGTGTAGAGATATCGTCTACGCGCACGCGCCGCGTGTGCGAGGGGGTATTTTATACACCACTCGAGGATCGCATTTCGTTTTTGATATAATGCACTTACATCCCTTTCACACAAACATTTTTCATTAGCCAGAGTTGTCCACGTATACCGGTAATTGCATATACGTGCTTTTATATATACTGTATATTGTATATATGCACCTCTATGAAAATAAAACAAGCGCATCCAGTATAAGATTTGTGCATAATTTGAAACTTTTTCGAGCGTCCGACGTTTTTTCAATTATTAAATCGCCTTTGACGTGCAGTGATCTAAGTGAAAGCAATTTCATACAACGAGACACGCGCTATCGTACATCGCTTTTTCATGGTCCAATATGCCGCATTTCATTTACGTGAAATACGGGATAGGCCAATATCTCTTTCCTTGGTACTGGCACATCTCGCCAGAATGATTTTTTTAAATAATTGATGGTCAAAATAAAACCACATAAAATTGTATGTCATTTTTGGCAAATTCCATGCTTAAAAGTATGACGTATTTATATACGAATCTAAGGTTTTATTTGAAAATTATCACTGTTACGTATTCTATGATATAGTTTAAATTATGTTTTTCACACGTCATGTATACTTTCCATCTTCTTTTTATCAAACACGTGAAATCTTCGAGAGAAATAGCTTATTATAAAATATCTAATAACCGACTGATGGACTTAAATGGAAGGTTATTACTTTCACACTCTCCTCTCTAAGTTCTCTTCGTGTGCCTTGCAAAACCGCTCTCTCCGTCACGTGAAAACCCGTTTCGCCAGCTCCGTCACCAATCCACGTCGAGGATTTCCGCTAAAACCTTCGTTTCTACCTCGTTTCCACAAACTCCGAGCGCGTAGTGACTGACACGTTTGTCGGCTCGTGGCGATGGAAACCAACGACAAGCGCGGTAACCAAACTCCATTAATCAAGCGGCATTCGTCGCTTAATGAAAAGGCCAAATATCGCCCACCGTGAATGAAAGATAGCCGCTCGCGGAAACGATTCAAACTGTCGACGTAAACTGCCAAAGCGCGGGCAACGTACAAATTTCGCCGTGACTGGCGAGGGTGAGTGAACGTATCGGATTCCGCACGCCTCGACGAAGCAAATATCCCTATCGCGTCCAATAACCGATGTTATCACAAAAATAATTTAGCTATCAGACGCTATATACAAAGAATATGTGCCTTAAGAATTCTTTTATTCCATGTATGTACAATAGAGCCAGTAGCATCTAAATAATACAGAAAAAATAATCACGATTTCAGAAATTAAATTTAATGTAGTGAAACTCTGCAAAATGCCATGGAGTTAGTCTATAAATGGAGCAGTTTATAGGCTCAGGATAGATTAGTGTGAGTGAGACAGTTATTTTTAAAAATAAAAATCTATAAAAATAAAATATGAGATCCTTAAAGATTTAATTGTATTATGAGTTAAACTTGAAACATAATTTTATTATCATATAATAAGCAGTGACCTGTATAAAGGGACTCGAGCAAAATTTTTAGTGTCGGTCGCGCCAACCACTTTTCTTATAAGTTACGCGCCACTGTAAAAACTTAGTCTCTCGGTTCGTAATAATAGGCAAGAAAGGCCCAGCCCGTATCTCGGGTTCTATTAAAAAACTTGAAGTCAAACTATTCTAATAAAATGCAGGTTGCACGTCGAAGGTACACGCGTATTCGGTTCTTTTGATATATCCGTGTAAACGAGAAAGATTATAAGAAAAAATTATTTAAAGTCGAATATCGCAATGTGCGAAGATATATTAATACTATTAATAGCTATACCTTCTCGAAACATGATATGCATATGAATGTGAAGCGGAAGAATTAAAGGAAGCTTTGTTCGATGAGAATATAAGCAAAAAATTAATATAATCATGATCATTGTAACAATAATTATAACAAGATAATAATGACATGATCAGTAATAATAATTATCATTGAAATAATTAGAGATAGGTGTGATGCGCGATATTAATCCTCGTTGAATACCCGACAAAAAGATAGATTCATATGGAAAGAGAAAGAGAGAATGCAGAGGTATTTATATTAAATTGTACAATTTGCGTTTCAAATAATAAAGGGTTTATCAATAAAATCATTGAGCAGCAGGATTCAGATTATATAGAGAAAAATAGAAACGATTGAAACTAATAATTGCTACGTTGTAATCCGCACTAAAAATTATTTAATAAATGTATATTATATTTTTCTATTGTCATGTACGAAACTTCGTTATTAAAAGATGTTAAAAAATTAATTTTTATGGTAACAATGGAAAAACGTATGCTTTTAATTCTAATTCGTAACGTGTAGAGATATACATATAATTATATATCAACGCATTCCAATATATACGAGATACGTCGTGTTGCGTGCTAATTGTGCAATTAAACCGCGATTTAAATTTAATTCCTCCGGCTCTTAACTCGGTGTTTACTGCGCGCGTTTACCGATGTATCGCGATACTTCGAATACGCGATATCGCGCGCGTTAATTAAAATTCGATGTACGCCCCGGGTTTTCATATAAATAAAGCAAAAATTCGCGCGACATTCCCGCGTCACATTTGAATTTTACCAACGGCTATCCCAAGATATCTTACCAAAACGTCATCGTAGATCGCAAAATCGCCCTTCATATACATAAACGAGCCTCGCCGTATGCATATGCACATGAACTGTGCCGATATGTGCCCGTGACACGTGCACGTCCTCGTCCCCGTCGTCGTCCTTGTCGTCGTTGGGAATCAATTAGCCCGACATGCACCGGTACCTCTTGGGATACGTGTAACACCTACCCTCTGCCATGCGCACGGAACACTTTTCGGCATTTAACACCAGACGGCATACGCGCAAACGTGCACGCGTGTGCACATTTATAGAAGTTATTTTAGTAGCGTTACCCCCCGCACGATAATATGATAATACCGCTTTTAGAATTACACGCGGCGAATCTCGGCGACCGCACCGGTAACTTCCGGTCTTAATTACCGAGATAATGAGTCGGAAAACTCCAAGTAACCACTTTTCGATAATATGCTAACGCGACACTGCAAATGCTATTCATTATATTCAACGTACGAATTAATGTCCGCTATGTCGCATTTGTATCGAAAGCATATTTGACTCGTATTCGTTTGGACGGCAGGCGAAATAAATATACTAAATACAGATATGATGCTATTGGTTAGTTATGTTATAGCCGATAATATATCGTCGATCAATAAGCACTCGCAGCAGCTTCATGCATTTGCGATAATACATCTAAATGCACTCATTGCTTAATATCAGCAATTCTAACTCCATTATCATTGTACCACAAAATGCAATTGCATCGCTGACGTATTTTGATTGTAGTTTAACATATATAATCTGACAGCTTGATAAAAACTGTTTTAAAAGATATGCTTTTAAAAAAGCTACGGTATTTGCATAACGTTGAGCTATTATATATTTAATGAAAGAAGAGGAAATATTTCTACATTCGCTAGTGCTTTCACAGCCGCGGATTTTATTTTACTGCACATTTTTTCCCCAAATTTCTGCTAATACCAGCCGGCTAATCAGACCCCGAAATGGAATTGCGCTCCGCTATATTTTTTACTTGGAATTTGACGAATGAGCACAAGCTCGCCAGTGTCACGCGATGCTTTCGGAAGTCCGCGTACACATAAATGGGCTTGTCCGTTCATTCGCGCATTTCCAACGGACGGAATAGCTACGGGCCGGCGCGGGCGCGGCGCGGCGCGGCGCGGCGTCCATCGGCCATTCAGCTTCGGGTTTACGCACGTATGCACGTGTAATCCCCGCAGGGGTTTATAGGCCACCATCGCGGCGTACACAGCGTTACATATCTCCGCGGTGATCACCGACGTTGGATTCTCGCTCTGTATCGGGGTCTCTCCCCGGCCGTCCCTCCACCATGTCGTTAATTAAAAACCACCGCGTCCTCGCGACCGAACCCGACAACCCGCCGCATTTTTAGTAGCTGTTTCGAGTGTTCAACGACGGGAATATCTCTCGATCACGAAACTTCGCTTTACGATTCTCGCAGTTGAGCGCACCGATAGAGACGTTATCGCGTCGACACACACACACTCTCTCTCTATCTTTCTCTCTCAGTTTATTTACAGCGGTAGGTACGCTTGGCGAGGAAAAAATGAGGAACGCAGCGTTCATTACGAAATCGTCGAAATGGCTTAATTCAAAAACGAAATAAAAAAAATGGAGCCGGCTCCCGGACAAAAGCGTGCCGCCCGCGCGAACTCCCGCGTGTAGCTGCGGCACGTCCGTGTCAACGTGTGATTTCCGGTTTACACGCGACCGCGCGCGTGCACCGTGGCATTGCATCATGCGCCAGGATGGAGCGTTACACGGCAGCATCGAGGGTCAATATTATCCGGACCCAAAATCGATCCATAATTATTAAGCAAACACGACGGGACGGCAGGTTCCCAAAGCATGCCTGGACAAATATGATTACATCGTTGATGTGAACATTCCGATCAATATAAACTGCATGCGGTGGCATTCTCTACCCAATTAAGCTCGTACGGATCTGCCCGCGCATACATGAAAATCAATCCTCATTGGCCGCGCATCGATGATATCGCCTAATTAGCTCAGAAGCCGCCGGCTGCGTGCAGTATACGCCCATGCATAGCCGCCGGCAAAAACAGCCATCTGCATGGTTGTACTCCGCCCGCGTAACTAACGCGGTGCTCCTGTTTGTAGTCGCGTCTCTATCCGGACTCGGATTGTCCAGTTCCATTTTTGCATTGTCAAAAATATTTGCGAGCGCGTAGCACAAAAAGAGAACAATACATACACATATTCTCTATTATCAGATATAATACCAATTATACAAAATATTGTGGAACATGGATGTACACAAGTTTGCGTTGTATATGTTAAAGTTGATTGCATGGCGATGGGTTTTTAGTTTTATTAAAAACTTTTTGTAAAACTTCCATTTCTATACAAGTTTATGTAAAATAAAAGTATTACTATCAACATTTATTATAAGTTCCTTTTTATTATAGGAATCTTAATTTACTATTTCTCACTACTTGTATTTATAATGAATGAATAGAAAAATAACTGATCTTAAACAAACAATTTCTTGTATTTTTTGTGTTATCTATGATTACGTATTTACAACAATGTTTTAATTTTTACTTTTATTGTGATTTTATATTAGTCTTTTTCCTTCGTTCTCTAAATAATTCTCTAAGAACATGTAATTTAGTTTAATGTTCTCAAGCGTCGAAATTTGCACAGGTTCTCTAGAATTACTCGACGCCAGACGGACGACAGATACCGTGACGCTGACTAGAAGTGTTTCCGGATGTATATCGCAATGCTATTCATCGCGATGCCTAATTAACAGTGCCCCGTGGCATTCTGACCCCGGCATTGTGCCGTGCGTCGCGTCGCGGGGCCCTTTTGCGGACCGCGCACGGCCGGCGAGAATTTAATTAACCTGTTCTGCATTTGATAGCCGGCGAAAACTTCCGGTCGGTGTCTTTTGTGAGGCGGTCGTAATTAATATTCCTTGAAAGCGGCAAAGAGCAGAAGGCTCGACCGAGAGAAAGGCGAATGCGGGTCGGCCCGTGAAGGGATGGTATCTCGAAAAGGGACTGCGCCTATAACAGTATAGTACCTACTCGAGAAGGATCAAAAGAGTTATCAAACCGCAAGATTATCGCCACTGTTTGAAACGTTTGTGCGAATGAATGCTTTCTGATGATAGGAGCAAGCACCACCTAACTTCCGCGAAAATTAAAAGTAGACCGCATTGCAGTAACATCAAGACATTAGTAGACTGTTGTCAAACTACTTATTCGTGTAATATGTTATCGTAAATATCGAAATAATATCACACTGACAATGAGAATGCAAATATTGAGATATTATTATACGTATATCGTACAGCTCACACGAGGCTTCTTATACGGATGGTATTCAAGCGCGCAAAGCCATTTATTCCGTGACACTGAAAGTTGTATCGACAGATCGTATCAACGTTTAAAGTCTAAGCACGAAGGAAACAAGCAACGTAATTAGACGAACACGGAGAACGCGATGCACTCTCCCCGCAAGCTGGAAATATATTCATGATCGCGTCGGTGTTATCGAGAAATGCGGTGTACGTTGCACGGAATGGATTGCGACTGATCTAACGTACGAGTTCGTCTTCGTAGGAAATATCGTTGGGCGCAAGCACGATCTTATTACATTTCCGCCTTGAATCCCATCGAGATACGCGGCCCAGAGAATAGTGTAAGTCACCGAAGTAAGATAATGGAGAGGAAAAAGCACAGGAGATACGATGGCGAGAGGAGGGGGGAGATCGTATACGCGGGGCGAAACACGGCAAAGCAATTTCTGTACAACCACGTTTTCTCGTTTCCGCGAAGGGGGCCTTCGTGAGGAAGCCGGGGAATTTACATGCGCGCTTACACACATGTGCACCGCCCGTGAAAAAGAATGAACTCTCATGAATGGTCGAGCGATTCGTCGATTTGTCGATTCGCTATCTCGCTCTGCCCATCTCCCCGCCCCTCTCTCTCATTACGAATTATGCCGTGCCCCGGATAGCTTATCGACTGTTTCCATGAAACCTGACGAGAACGCGCTATCGATTTCGCCGTCGTTAATGATAATCAATGCGAAGCACGATGAGATTTCGCTAATGGAACATAATATATCGGCCGTGCTATCGTGGTATTATTACCTCATTTCCCGAACGAAAGACACTTTTCGCAGAGAGCGCTCACCCGACCGCGCGCTGAGTCCGAGAGATTTTTATCACAGCGCACAAATGCCTTCTCTGCCTGCTATTAACGAAGGAGATTAATTTTACTCCACGTCATATTCCGTGACAGCGAATCGCGCGATCCATTTTCAGTTACGATAGAGGGAATATATCGATATTACAGCGCAGTAATATGTAAATGACCATATAAAAATCAATTCAAGCAAAAGGTGCCTCCTCGGATTGCTCCAATTTATGGCATAGAATCGCGCAGAATAATTCAATCGAATAAACCTCGAATTGCATTAACTGATATAAAGAATATCTTTATGCAATATTATTAGAATCACCGATATGCAATATAACGCTCACGCTCGTGGATTTATAGTACCCGTATCACCGTAGCGGGTAGCCATTTATCGCAAATTACAAGCGCCAACTGACTTTATTCTGTATCCGTTTATCGGTTTTATTAATTGCCTGCTAATCAAGAGCAGCGAATAAGGCGGAAAAAAATAATCACGTGTCTTTTAGATTACCGTCGAAGCTGGAGCTGCATCTGCCTGTCCTCCTTAATAATGCTCGCTTATCCATATTCCGTCATTAATTACGTCCATACAAAATTGATAATGCGCTTTACAGCTGACCTCATTTCGCTTCTAGGTTGATCCCTATTATACGGACGTAATATTCATAAACTCCTATTGACTGTAATTATGGCATACGACATGCATGCACTTTCATTAATAAGACACGCTAATAAAGTTATGATAATAATAGCTTATCAAAATCAATCAAATGATTACATAATGAATATTAATTATATAGATATTATCTTCTCTGTATAATTTTTTTTTATTCAATTCACGCAAATTAATTAGATCAATTATTCTTAATTATCTTTATTAAATGTATGAAGCGAAATTAAAGAACGACAATGCTATCATGGTGCATCGACAGAATTCGAAAGGCAAAATTTTAACCAAGAGATATTTATCTGTTCTCAAAGGAAAAAGAGGAGAAAACAGCCAAATCCCACGTGCATCGCAATGCGCCACGATAAAATAATCTCGAGTACACAGATACACGCCGTTGCTTTTTCCTTCTTATCGCGAAAGCCGACTTGAGCTGTTTTATCTCGCGAACGGAAGAAGGAAGCATGGGAGGGGCCGAAAAAGTGAAAGAGCAATGGAAGAGGCAGAGGGAAAAAGGAAAGGAGAGAAAGAGTATGGAAAGAAACGTGCGACAGCCCGATTCGCGCGAAGAATCATGACGTTCCCCCGCGAACGCCCATGCATATGCATCTTCTCGTGCAACAGGAAAGGGACTTTTCTCGGTAAGAGAGAGGCCAACGACTCTTTACATATTTATCTCTCGAACTCTCCTTTTCGACGGGCGGAAGAAGCGAAAAGCGAAAGACGGGACAAGGCGGAAATAAAGAACGCCGCGTTCCGTCGCGGTCGTCTCGTCTCGTCACTGACCCGGGACAATAGACGAGAATTTTCTTAACGACGTACGAGTAATAATGTGGAGAACGAGCCTGGTACTGTGTCCGCAGCAGCCTCGCGGCAGATGCCGTCACTCGCCTTTAAACGAGATCCGGCGACACGACGAGTCTTATCTCTATTGCGGGATCGCTGATTGCTCCCTTCGTTCGTTTAATTTACGACGAATCGCGCACGGGCGAGCCGCGCCGTGTCGGCGAATAAGACTGGGCGACCCGCGACATCTCGTGCTGTGAATGCACAGAATAACGAGACGCTGTCACATCTCCTTGCACAAGCGCGAACACATGGCTGTCGCGTAACTCACGACGAATCCAATTCATGACCGACGATTACGCGAGTGCTCGTAATCCGAGCTGCGCTGCCGTAAGAATGAGTTAGGGCCACGGCACATAGAAAAACTTAAGCAGTAAGACTTAAGCAGTAAGCAAATTGACCAATCACAGTCAAGAATTTTCGAAAATACTTAAGATATTGGTCAATTTGCTTACTGCTTAAGTCTTACTGCTTAAGTTTTTCTATGTGTCAAGGCTATCGTTAACTTCGATTAATTTCTTTTCGCACCTGTGACGGAACTGGTTAAGTTATCCTAACGTAAAAGCGCGTTGCTTCCTCTCGCGAGTAGCTGATGCACTTGATGCAACTGTTTCAAACCCAGACAGCACGTATGTCCAAAATCGGGACGTAAGACGTCTTGGAGACATCTTTAAGATATCTTTAAAAGACATCTTTTAGATGTTTTACGATATGATGTCTAAAAGATGTCTTACTGACGTCTTATATGTCCCGAATTTGGACATGGTGCTGTCTGGGAAGTTTCTTTAATGTAAGCACTACATTCACATAATTTTTGATAAATTCGTAAAATAATAATAAAAACCCCATTCACCCGATTTAGCAATTTTCATAGAACAAGATATATTGTGAATTTTGAATGAGTTTCCGGAGAACATCTAAGATAGCTCTAAAATTTATCTCTCTCGAATTTCTTATATGTGACTTTCATGATTGCGATACTTGCAACTCTCTCTGAAGAAACACAATATGTTTGCCATTTCATTTTCTATTCCACAAATCTAACTTGGTATGCAGCGGTATGTGTTGCAGCTTGACCATTTGAATGCATCATTCTTTCACGTTGCGTGTTTCTTGGACAGGCAACAGACGTATTTCCGCAAGATACTGTTCTCAGAACTCGGTGGCGGGTGGAGATGCCAGACTTAAGAGTTGATGTTTATTCAACAATATATATACTTAAATGATTCACACTTTTGACGCGAGTGAGATCGCTCGGTCTAGATACGCCCCGTTTCTGCACGCGCGCCATTCTTCTCGTATGTCCAATCATACGTATTACCTACTCGTTACCGAATATACAAAACCGTTTAAATTGCATGTCGTGCCGGTTGAAGCATGAGTGAAGCGTCTGAATAATTATCGAAGCTGATGTCGCGATCGGGAGCTGTGATATGTGGGTTGCAAAATTCGCGATGACTTTTACATTGAGTCGTCGATGCGCGCGCTTTCAAGTCGGGGGATAGCGTAACGTACCTAAAAGATGACAGGGAAAAGAGAGATTCGACCGATTCGCAGCATCGCTGCGAGAACGGCGCGGGCGCCGCGCCGTATAGTGTCACGTTGCATCTCGCGCCTGCAGGCGTCCATTTACATAACGAGATTATTTCATTTAGGCCGCGAATGGAGTCGTAACCCTATATGTAAATTCGAGACACGTGAAAAGCGTGCGATCAGAGTGTTTGAATACAACGACCCTCGATCGTGATCGCGCACACCCTTTCAATAGGATTTCACGGTGGCGTATACGTATGCGCAGGAGGGGGGGCTTGAGGGGCTTCACGCGTTCGTCGTGACCGAGAAACTCGATGACTGTCATAATCGCGTTCGCTTTTCTCCGAATGTCCGATGACAGATAAGAGAATTGAATATCGCCGCTCCCATGTAACGTCACGACCGAATTAATTACTCACGACACTCTTTCATTACGATAAATATAATAAGTAATTTTTTATCGATAATATTCTAATATAGGTATCAGATATTTTTATTTCAATTTCCTGCAAAAATTATATTTATTTTTAGGCAAGGTTTGCCATCATGTTATTAGGTATTAATTCCCTCGCTCGCCAGTACGAAAATACACAGATACGATAGATAGAGCATATCGATCCGATAAATTAAGAGAACGAATAATTCAACGTCATATAGGATATAGGTAATCTAATCGCGCAAACTGATTCACAGCGGACTCAAAGAAAGCCAGCAATAATCCATAACGATGATTTTATTAATCAAACGGTGATATTTATCCGTTTCATACACAATCGCAAATACAGGTGTATCAGTAACATGTAGGGGCTTCGAATATCGTATTACCTAATTATCCATGTAAATGAAGCAGCCGTTATTCGAATAATAGAATCAACTACTCAACATACACTAGGATATGCAATTAACCCCCTCATCGCACTAGCCATAGCAGTAGCCATAAATTCGTCGATGTGATAAATTATCTCGGACCAGACAATGCAATCGGGGACAATCGTTATCGCCCTTATTGTCCGATCGAAATATTCATCCCAATCTCTGCGTATAGATATCATAATATTATAATATTACCTATATCTCTAAATTATACATATACATTGTTGCCGCGTAGATGATCGGCGTAATGAAATAAAAAAAAGGAGAAAAGTATATGCGTCGTCGAAAGCGAGAAAATATAAAGCCACAAGAATATTTGCTCCCATAAAAAATTGAAAATTGTATTTATTGAATATGGTTGTGACTTTAGCAAAAATCTATTATTTGTAATAAGTTATTATTTAAGTCTTTTAAGTTATAGAATTGTTTAATGTTTAATATTTGCATTCTTTTAGAATGTGCTCTTTGCGACTTGGACCTATATTCCTACTTAGCGCTTCGATTTATGGAGCCGGCGATATAATATCCCGGTCTCGCGCGGATAGCTAGATTTAAACGGTCGAACAGCACGTCGAAAGTTATATGAAAGTAGGCCAACTGGCCAGAGGGCTTCGTTGGAGGGTTTGTAATCGTGTGTAAGCCCCCAATCCTCATCCCCGTCAGTCAGAATTCCCGGTGGGAATGAGGAAGAGAATTCATATATCGTGATACAAGGGACTATACGTGGTGTTGTTGCGGGGTATAGTTACACGAAACGTAGGATGACAAAAGATAAACTGGATGGCGATGTGAGAGAAAAAGCACTCCGCAATGCAGTAGTGCATTTAATCAAATTTCAAAGCCGATGCATTTCGCTGATTAAATCATACAGTTATAAGTTTGAGAAACGCGAAAATCTTAAAATTAAATTATTCCAACACGGAAAAAAAAGATTAGCTACTACAGCTAAATTTAGTCGTAAAATATGGATAACTAACATTTTTTGCAGTGAGAGCTATATTTTTTTCAGCGATAGCTATAATTTAGCAATAGTTTTAGACTTTAACAAAAGGTTTTGCTACTATTGCTAAATTATAGCTATCGCTGAAAAAAATATAGCTATCGCTGAAAAAAATGTTAGTTATCCGTGAATGTATGGTACATAAGTATGATAAGAACAACGTAACGATTAATTAATTAATTGCATTAAAATTGACATGTTCTATTTACAGGACGAAAAACAAAAGTGTCAACTTTCAATAAATTCTATTTAAACTTTACCAATAGCGGATCTTATTGTTAGTTCCTATTTCACATTTTTAATGTAGATATTAATTAATATAACCATATAGACATTAAAAGCATGAATTTTTTGTTTTAATGCTTTTTGTGAATATTCTATACCATATGCGCATGGAAACAGGAGTCGAAATTTTCGGAACCTATGTTCGTCGTGCCTTTTTTGCTCGGCTCTCTTCTACGAAGGCATGAACAAATTCAAGCACCGTATTTTGTTCGGCTCGCTGAATCATTAATGGGCGCCGTGTCCTAAGAGCACAGTTGTTGCATATCCAACGTAACGCGAAGGGAGTCGGACATCGAGCGTGACATAAATATGTAATATAACGTGCCAGCGTGAAAAATGTACTCTGGATTATAAGGGCGGGGCGCGACTCTCTTTTATACCACGCCGTTTTCCGTCATCCTGCTCCGTCCAATTTTCCAACGTTGCTTGCGCACGAAAAAGGAATATATCATACCACTTTACTGTGGCGGCGAGCGTTTAAACAGTTAACAATTTTTATCTGCACCGGCGGTGACCGACGGAGATAAACGTTTTTTTGATCGAATTAAACGTAAAATTAAATTTCAGTGTGAGTAATTCGCGTCGACAACTTCGATCTGAATTCGATGAGAGTAAATAGAACGCAAACGGATTAACGACAGTATCACATGCGACTTTATTCGGCGCATGTCAAATTATTTGACAACACATGATCGAATCTATATACTGCGGAATATTTAATGGAAAAAAAATCCATTTCCCTCATCCTTTAAATATTTAATTTACAATTTATATTAAATAACAAAATTTTTTTTAATATTTTCAAGAAAACTACTCATTGTGTCAGATTCGAGATTTGGTTAATCTCTCTAAAGGTAACGTGCCTTTCTTTTTGGCTTCACTCATGGTAGATAATCGCGTAACCGATATATTGCCGATATTTTTTCGTCGGATCTACTATTAATTCCCTCATAAATCTGAGTGGGTACTTCGCCGAAAGGGATCGGGCGGATTTATCGTTCGGCAGGTAGGACGATATGACGATATAACTCTGGCACGAGGCCGCAAAGGGGGACAACAACTCCTCTCTCTCTCTCTCTCTCTATATGTATATGTTATATATATATATACACACATCCTCTCTCTCGTTTCCTCTCGTGATCTACTTCGTCATTTCGTTCGCTCTTTTCTTCTCAAGGGGTTCGAGGTTGCGTCGAGCAGATCGGATGACGCGGATGAGTGCAGCATGCGGCACAATGCAACGCGGCAGATGTGCCCCCGCTCAATGGAATCGTAGGTACCCTGGTTTTTCTCTCTTCTCGAGTAGTCGCGCTCCAAGCTTCATCCCCGCCGATCTCTTACTCCGTTTTTCATCCCTCCGAGTTTCATCCCTCTGCTCTCCTCTGCTCGCTCTCTCCCTTTTCCGCGCCTCTATTACCAGATCGCTCCTCTCTCTTCCCTTTCTCTCTGTTCGGCTTCTCCCGCTTTTTCTTCTCGCACTCTCGCGTATGCCCGCGCGAATTAACGAACTCGGCCACGGATTTCTATTACAGAGAGATCCAGCTCTCGGGCCTCACCAGCTCGGATATAATAGATTCGAGGCGACAGCAATTTCAGATATGAGAGTCCAAACGAATCGACAGTATTCGCGCGATTACACTCTTTTCCTCTCCTTTCCGCGACAGGAGCAATAAACTTGCCTCGTCTCCTCGCAGGGATTTTTCTGAATGAACGGTATGCACCTGAGCTCCAATTCCAACGCTCGATGTGCTTAAAAACCGGGGATGCTATCCGCGAATGCAATCATTTCCGGCGCATGTGCGACGTCTCGTTAATTTATTGAAATGTGTCGCGCGGATTTTCTATTAAATTCACATGCTACACGCTTCGCGTCGCGTTCGTCCCGCCTACAAGCAATTTAACTGTCATAATTAAAAAGCGAGTTACACACACGTATCGTGAAACTAATAGATAATAAAATAACAAAGAGAGAGAGAGAGAGAGAGAATTATAAGATAATAAATTTTTTTAACAGCATAATGTAATGATAAGATTCAGTGCAGTCGAATATTTAAATTAAACATTTTTATCAATATTCAACTTTATTTAAAAAATTCTATTTTATTTTATATTGCAGTATCGTAGTAGATATTACTTATATTGAAGCGACTAAAATTTTTGCGGAACGCTTTAAAGTAGGTTCGTAAAATCTGTGTTACCACAAACTGCGAAGGGCGGTATAGAAACCTATCTTTCGTATCGAATGCGAGATCGTTACGCGCTTGTCGTTTATTCCACTCGCTCAAGAGCCCCACGTCTCTCACCCTTATATAGCCAGACGTACGAATTATTACTGGCATTGCGAGCAAACGAGAGCTGGTCGGATATAATGGACTCGAGACGACCGAATTTTTTTTAAAAGTATGCGCAACACTCGAAAGCAATTGCGAATAAGTACCAGTGTTTCGATACTTCGAACGCACCCTTCGTCGAGAGTTTCAATTGGGAAGCATGTTTCAATGGAGAATACGAGTCTGTCACACGTGTCACGTAAATTAAGACTCGATGCGTGCGCCTAGACAATAATACGTAATAATACGTAATTGCGAGCAGTTAAGTACATAATTAAGTATACTGCATCAACAATATAACATAAATAATTTCTCTATAGTTTTATACACATAAATGCTCGCGTTTCTATACGACTATGAAGACTCTTTCAAAAGAATACATACGTTTATCACAGCCAGCGTTTTCACCAGTTAATATATCGATCGAGACAGTTATCACGATTCAGCGACGTCAAAAAGGTTCGCGCGAATTTTTGCGAGACAATAGACAGCCGAGCGCTTTCCACTAGAAAGGAAAAAAATCAAGTTCCTCGCGGCCGATATTTTCTGGAAATATTGCCCGTATCTGTGGTAACAATCCACCGTTCATAAATATCGAAATGTAGAGAGCGCTCCGCCGAGGGCTGTTATTTTATAAAACTGCACGACTAATGAACCGCGATACGGAGTTAATCGCCTAAAGCACGTCGCGTGTTCGCGAAGCCCCTCGCAGCGCAGGTACTAGGTAGTGGGCGTTCGAGAAGGGCTTAGTTATAAGACCGTGGATTTGCATCTCGGTGAAAAGCAACGTTCGAGGCTTTAATGCCATGCGGCTCTCACTCTCTTTCTCTCCCCGATGCGGGGGAGGGGATGGCGGCGCTTTCGGTAAAAGCCAGCCGGGCGGCAGAATAACTCTTTTTCGCAATTACTTCAGTGCCTTTGACGCAAACCGTACGTGTGCGCGTATATATACACGAGATGGCACAAACTTCGCGCATGTTGAATCCAATTACATATCTAGAAGCACGATCAAAAAGCATCATCCGCGAAAATATTGTGCTATTTTGCTGAAAATTAATTTAACATTGGAAAAAAAAATTGGTCCTCTTACGATGGCTGCGCGTTGGCCGATGATGAGATAAATCGCGCTTTAAAATTTATCTCCTTATTAAACGTTCGACTTTATAATTGTGCTCGCGCTGTAGTACGTATTGCAATTATACATATATGTACCATCAAATCCGAATATCTTCCGATCCTCCGCGATGATCGCAGTTTATACGATCCGTGCGCATGGCTGACTTTACTATGACACTTCACGCGTATGTTGATTCAATCACACACGCGGAATATGTAATATATCGTCGAAATACGATACCCTCGCCCGACGATGTCGCTTCTCGTACGAAGCTTCACCTTTCGCATCTGCGA
Organism: Leptothorax acervorum; assembly: GCA_035220615.1. Taxonomy (NCBI): domain Eukaryota; kingdom Metazoa; phylum Arthropoda; class Insecta; order Hymenoptera; family Formicidae; genus Leptothorax; species Leptothorax acervorum. The sequence goes on from JASTWQ010000070.1 coordinate 639,587, forward strand.
CCCTCTCATATTCGCGCATCTGCGTCTCGCTTTGGCGAAGTGCACAGTGACGTATACAGTTTATTATCTAGCATTAATAATGCGGAAGCGTAGTCTCGGTGCCTCTTGCATAAACGACGTTACAATCGCACACTCGAGGTAGGATTTTCACGATCGAACGGATTTTACTGGCCAAATAAACTCGATAACCGTGTCGCGCTCTTTCTCTTTTACGAAAACGGCCGCCGAGACGTCAGGCTCAAAAGGCTGGAGATTATTTCTGCAGCCGCAATCGATTGCCAAACCCCGTTCCGCGCTCGTCGGACATCCGGAAAAAGCCGGCATATGACGGTAACGTCTGCGACTGTCGATATCGGTTCCGAAGTCGGTGGTTTTCGGCAATATCGGAGATCGCTCACGCGCTCGTAGTTGGCGAGGACGTGCGCACGTCTGTTCCGTTCTCCTTTTTTTCTCTCTCTTTCCCCCTTTCTTTTTTTATATTCGTTCCTCGTGTTTGCCCAAACTGGATATCCACGGTACTTTTCCACGCGGTCCTTTGTAACTCGCAATGACCGCTTTTTCGTTCTTTTGTACCCGCTAGTTTTCCATTGCCCGTATTTGCTTTCATTGTTTCTGCCGGACGCAGCCGCGGACTCCCCCGCATTTTCATGCTTTTGATCTGACAACGCATATACCTCCGCCCACGTATACCTTCGATGATAAAAAGAGGTGGGAGGAAATGGTGAAGATGGAGTGGGACGCGAGGAGACGGGTTATACGGGAGAACGGGAGTGACGAAGCGAGCGGGAACGATCCTGTGTGAAACGAACTATGTCGTCAAACGGTGCCATATCAGTAACTTTTTACATACGCCAATGTCGTTCACCGGCTCTATGCTATGCACGATTTTCGGCACTCACAGCAATTTAATACAGCGACTTTTATTCGCCGATAACAGCCGGAAGCGTATTAAGCTCATATAATTTTCAAAATTGCGAGATAATTATGTTCAGCTTGCAGTTCGCATATTTTACGACAAAATTCGATAAAACTGCTCTTTCGTTAACTCGTTATTTAGGAGTTTCTATTCAGTAGCCAACTAAGGTTTCGTCATCGTCTATATATTCCGCTTAATGTCTAATCTTTCAACCTTTAACCCTAGCTCGACATTTCCGGTCCAGTGGACCGCCGAACGTTTTTCGGTTTTCTATAGTTTTCACATAATAACATAATTTTGTAGTTTATAATAAGTTCAGTTTAAACTTAAATCATTTTCTTGACCTGATATTATCATAAACATCTTATTCAGACTCTGTATTTCCAATTCCTACATTACAAGCTTAAAAATATTAATTAGAATGAAAATGATAATGCGACAAAGTCGAGCGGTCTCACGGACCAGAGCGTGGCGAATTAAGGACTCGAAAATAAGTGCGGCTCTAGCTAGGGTCAAAATAACTTTTAATACAATTTTATATTCGTATAACAAAATAACAGATTAGGTATACTTTAAACATTGAAGAGATAGAGTTGATAAAGAATTGTATAAATCTCCATAAATACTTTATCTTTCGAAGGGATAAAAATACATTTAAAATTACATGCTGGTCAGACCAGATAGGATTAAATATACAGATCGTAAATGCGAATAGGAGAGAACAAGATAACGCAAAATATACGAAAAATACCATACGTTTCGTAGCTCGGTCGTAATGTCCCCCTTAAGTTTGCCAACTCGTGGATGGTGTGACTGCACCCTCTGGCAGCCGCCCTTGCACTTAACCATAGGAGGGCTTGGAAGCACGCAGGACACCATCCACTTATGTCGCGGTTTCCCCATTGGCATCATGCTAAACTAAGTGAACGAGAGAACGAGTATCGTCATTAAGCAATTCCGCTTGTAAGCGTGCTGGAGGATGAAGGAGGGCGGCGCGAATTCGATATTCGTGATGCGCATCCCTGGCGTCATGCACTCGTTATGCGATACAACGCGGAGAGCCTCGTTATTCCGGAAACGAGGGTGAATTTTCGCCCGATACATCGATACAAACAACACGAGGAACTTATACGGGAATCTAACGCGAATTTAATACCGTACCGCGCCGACCGTGGATTTCTCATCCGCATGTTTCGAGCTTGATGGTAATAATATTTATTTTAAAATACTAACAAAACCATTTTCTTTTATTATTCATTTGAATACGTCGGAAATAAATTCTCCAGAAAATTGATTGCACAGTTATAACTTTATTTACAAGATTTACAGGGTATTTCTGGGATTTGCTCAATGGCATCGCGTTCCGATCTAAAGAACCCATTTGCCGACCATCTCGCGCGGAAATGACTGATTGACACAACGGACAATTACACTTAGTGCGCCCGTCGCGGTGCAAATGGAAGTTGGCATTAATCAGTAGCGTGGCAAAATTACAGCGGCGAAGGCATTTAGGATCTCATCCCACTCCGCGATGATCTCATTTCGCTCCCTCTGATCCGCGAAACAAGCGGTAAATTTTTTATGGAAGCGCTTCTCCCCGTAGCGGATTTGTGTTTTTCGCGCGGTGTCCCCAACAACGAAATAATTAACGGAAATGTAATCACGCGTCTTTCTCGCCGGTGAACCTCGCCGGGCATTGCCTCGTCTTACGCGCGTCCACGGACAGACTTGCGCAACCTCGAAAACCGGGGAGCGAAAGTACGGAGTGGTACAAAAGGGGATTAGAGTTAATGCTATTGCATGCCGGCGCGGCGCAAAAATCAGGTTGCTCTGAAAGCTCGAAAATGCATCCGGCTCCTACGTTCGTCAGTTGTTTACGAAACGGCGCGGCGTGGCGCCCTGCCGCGGTGATTCGTGCGAGCGTTACGTATGAACAATGAATAGCATTCTATTGGGATGCAACAATAGCGCATTGTGGAGCGACACGTACAGAGAAATGAATATTCAAGATACACGCGCCGCGCGCCGCGCGCCGCGCGGTAAGTCGTAATAATGAAAACGTTTTCGGCCGACGAGAGCCACGAGAGCCGCGATTCGATTTTCATTTTGTACATAATTCACTCCGTCGAAACGCGAATCTAATTTCCACCTATACAACGCAGCCCCGTATTGCGTATTATCCGCCAAGCTTCCTTAAGGATCGCGCGCGCGCTCCATAGACGAGAGCGCGAATTAGTGTACCTCGTTACGTGAGTCTATAGCCTGTTCGTTAAGCAATTTCTCGTACACCGCGGGATGCGCAGTTAGATGGGCGGATATTCAATATCGGCAAGTATTTCCTTGCTCGATATATATATATACATATACAATATATACGCGGGGTGCGCGCACATCAAAGCACTGACGCGCCCATTTACGGGAAGAAATTAATAACCAAACGTGCTCTTTGTACGTATATCGTCTCGCGCAAGTCGCGCATTATGCCAAGTGTAATTACTGCACCCCGTTGAATTCGTAAGCGCCTCCGCGCGCTTTAATACGTAAACCTTGATTGCTTATACAGAAAAAGTTGCTTAATCCGATATCAATATTGAGGTCGTATACATATACGCTTACCGACGATTGCGTCGTTACTGAAGCAATTTTCTCATTTATTTTGCATCGACTGCCGGATAGCATCGGCATTATTATACAATGCTTCAATGCAATATTAAAAAAGCGGCATTAACGATCCTATATATTATCGTGACTATATTTATTTATATCGTTAATTTTTAACAAAGTTTTTTTCACGATCACTGTAATCCACTTGATATCAGTCACTCAATAATATTGCGGACGAATGAGCCTGACAATTTAGATCTGATGGCGTCAATCACTGTCCATCAGTTTGCCTGATTGTGAATATAATTCAAAGTCCATTTTTTTCTCGCGGCGCGCTTCACCGTACAGAGATACGCGGCGTTGCGCATATCTCAGCCGTATCTCCGTGCGGGCGCGCGCGCTCGGGAAGGGAAAAAAAAGAATACGCTTTATTACTTGTCAGACATTCATCCTCCCGCGTGACGGTCACACACGTACTCCGCCGCGCCGCCCGACGAAGCAACAATCCGTTCGTTAAGCCTTTTCCCGGTATTGCGGCAATCAGCCCAAGTCGGGACATTCGATACAGCCCGTTCCACGTCTTCACAGTCATACCCGCGTGAATGCGCAGATAAAGTAGTGGAAGCGTCTTCGAGATTGCCTCGTGCTTCCAAGAAAGGGCAGCTGAGTCGTGCCTTCGAGTATGATAGTACCCGTGCATACCGCGCGAGACTTCCTATACATGTCATAAAAGCTCGTTTAAGTCGGCGCACGTTTCGTACGCGCCTCGAAACTTCGCGTTTTTGGCCGTAAACGTCGCTTACGTATCCTTTCTTCTTTTTTTCCTTTCGAAAACATCGAGACGATCTGAGAGAGTTCTCAGAGCTCTTAACGCGAAATTATTCATAACTTTATCCCAGCACGAAGATACCGAGGTCATTACGGGATATCAAATCATATAAAATTGACATAGATTATTATAAACTCTTGTAGGAGCATTACCTCGCGGTACGTAATAAAATAATGAAATAAAAGTATAATTGGAGATAATTATTGGCAGGACAGATTGTAAATTCACCCGCGAATTCGAGAGCAGATGTTATCCAATAATTAGATATATTACAATCTCCTATCAATTTCTAAGTTCAAGCTGAATAAAATTGTGAAATCGGATGAAATCAGATTTATAAAGAGATCGTAACAGAATTTCGCTAATGGATTACCGTAAATATTATGACGTAGTTACGAGCGAGCGCGGAGAGAAAACAGATCGAGAGAAATACCAAGTGCCCACCATTGGGAGAGGTACCCGACCGGGCTGTATTTCAGAACGCCTTGAGACACGCCACTCGTCAAGCCGTTAAGTGTTTCCGCAGGGCCAATTTTAATAAAGTAGCGTCCCGAGAGACACAACAAAGGCGGCCCTTGCCCCCGTTCTGGAGCGCTTTGACACCGATGTGAATTCATTCCTGCCCTTCCGCTCAGCCCTTCTGCCTTTCTTCCGGTATTGCGCAAGTGTCCCCCTTTTTTTTACACTCGCCTCGTGCCTTCGATGCAACAAACGCAACTAAATTACTTCGATAATTTGCTTGGTTTCTCTTGTCTCTTCTGGGTTTTTTTTTTGTTTTCGCCTGAATACCTTCCCTACAACGCGTCTCTGTCGATTATATTTAGACTCGCAAGAGAGTAGGTTCTACAAACGGTATTAGCAGCGCGGCTTCTATCGATGCTATGTATAGTATGTATACACATATACGTCCACTATTAATGTCATACAATTGATTACGCGTTGCAATGTCCTATGTATGTTGTCTCTCAAATGGGTGATGGAGCGCGATATGTGATCATTTCGAAGATATAGAATACTTATTAATTCTATCTAGCCTACTCCACTTGATTGTTAACATTTATCTGAGCTAATTCCAAATTGCATAATATTTAAATTCAATTAGAGTATAATTCAAAGAGAAAAATAGAAACAAAATATAGATATTTTGCATCTCTCGAGTACGTGTCGTGTAGAATAACATGTTAAAATTATGCTTGTCTCGCTTTATTCGTTCTCTTCGCATCTTCGCACACGCCCGTTTATCTCGCGCCAACGCATCAGTCACAATTGACGCGAAGTGAAAAGAAGAATTTGAGGAATCTATGTTGATACGAGAACCTGACCGCACGCATTCTCGCTTTTCATTCCTTCCTCCTACTTCTTTTTGTCGTGTCTTTCGGTCTGATTCACGGCCCGCCTTGCCTCCTCCCACCGCGACCATTTCCTCTTTTTTCCTCGACTGCTCCTTTACTACTGGTCTCCATCTCCGCAGTCTACGACGAACTCTAACGAGGACTCTCGGTCGACGAGTAATTAGGAGAGGCACTTGTTGAAGGAAACAATCGTCGAGAGTCAACACCGAGTCGGATGAGCGAGTAATTGTAAACTGAGAGAATCGTGTTAGATCGCTGGTTATCTCGATTGCCAGTGATTGTCGGTATTTGCTTTCCCGAAGGTATTCTCGCGGACAACCTATTTGCTTCCGTCATCCGACATTCAATTTTGCGAAAGACAACCATCGCGCGTCTGCAATTCGCGCGATTTAGGGGCTCAGACACAATGCGAGGAATAAGGAACAAGGAATAGAATATTAATAGTCGCATCCTTTTTCAATGCACGTCTATTGAAAAAGGATGCAACTATGAATTCTATTCCTTGTTACTTATTCCTCGCATTGTGTCTTATAATTTATATCTCGGATTATATCACATATTTGTAAATTATTAACTTTGCGAGAAAATTTAACTGAGAAAATCAGACAGATTTTTCATCCGATCGCTTATGCAATCGATATATTTACTAGCTAGCTCCCGCGTAATTGCGATATTTTATTCAAAATAATAAATCTCGATATAATTGAGGGAATTCAATTCAGCGTTGCATGAGAAACAACATTATAACGGATATAACATAATTCTGTTATTTATGGAAGGAATCATCGTATGGAAAATTTTCATTAACACTCATTGTCAGCGTCGATCAAACGCGTTAATACGCTTTTATCCAGAATTTCCTCTCTAGCCTTTACACGTTGCACTCATCTAAAGCTAACGAGGAGACTGACGCAGGGAGTAATTAGTAGGTACACTTCTTGGAGGAAAGCAGACTTGTAATGCGAGACTCTAAGACAACAATGCCGAGTTGTACGCTGTACTTACTCCGGCGCCAAGCAGGAGTTACGATAACTTAAAAGTCATGCCTCGCAGGTAAAAATTATTTCTCTACGTAACTCTCTCTCTCTCTCTTACTCTCCATTTATCAACGTAATTTACGATTAATTATGATCGCGATAAAAGTATAAACAAAGTAGTACAATTAAAAAGTAACGTATTTTTTTCGAAACAGTTAGTATAAGAACGCGCGTGGAGTTGATTCTATGATATAATATGTGCAACTTATTTTCTACAATGTAAATTCTTTATATAATTATATGTACACAATTGCGTATGCATAGTTTACATTTTATAAAATAAGTCGCGCACTGTGTGTCGCAGAACCAATTCTATTTTGCGTGCATTAAGAGCTTTTAAGTGCGTGTGATCGCGAAGCGTAAAGGCATTGGTAGATACTCTCTATCTATGAGAAAAGCGCAACCGATAACCGGCGGTCATTGTGTACTAACTATTATTATCGAATGTGGCTAAACTATGGTATTCTTCAATTAGTAAATTAGGTGGCGATATGCTCGATATTACCACTAAACCGCAAAGCAAAATTAATCCCACTGCATTCGAACAATATATCGTTACGTATACCTACCTATATATTGGATGCACAATTGTTTGATAATGTGATTGAACCGATCTCCATTAGGATTAATATCAGAGCGTACTGTAAATCTATCTTTTTCTACTTTGACGCTAGGTCGATGCAAGACATTCATATATGTATAACATCATGAATGCATAATTTTTCATTTCGTGATAAAACAATTAAATGTGCAATTTCGAAAAGAATACATCTCTGAAAATTAAAATTTTTCAGGAATAAAAAAAACTGATTTAATTTTAAACTATTGTACCCAGTGATACAAAACTTTACAATTTGCATTTTAGAGTCAAATCACAATAGAATATAAAAGAAAAAATATTTTTAAGGTATTATAATATGATTTTTTTTGTCTATTTTATTTACGAGATGCGCCCTTTTCTCAATTCATGAAAAAAGTTTTTATAAATAAATAATTTTACAAAAATTTATAAAATCAAAGGATTCTACGGTAAAACAACAAGTCATAATAGAAAAACATGTGTATTAATTGACAAATACTAGCTGTCAATGAGTATGACAAGAAAAATAGAATACAAAAATCAAAAGTCCGCGCCGTAGTTAGCCACTGTAATTTTACTTTGTTTTGAAAAACTGAAAATTTCTTGAGTGACATCATTATTTATGTAATGTTTTGCGATCACTTCCCGTGGTTTTTCTGGGTTAAATACAAACTCATAGAATGAGGATACTTGAAATGTCACTTTCTGCTCCTTTGGTAGTACTTGCTTTCCATAGCTTCTCATAGAAAGTGGTTTTGCTTTAAAGTTGAGGTGAGACCATTTTTTAAAGTCAATTATGTCTTCTGTAGTTATTGTTTTGTTTAGATGTTGTACATACTTCAAAAGATCTCGAAAGATTACATGGACTTTCGCATTTCAAGTTCAAAAAGGGTACATATCATTATAGAGATGTGCCTTTTTCGAAATTATTGACAGAAATTGACGGGACAGAATTCCCGACAGCGGTGTAGTGTGTACTTATACTGATGCAAGTTGGGTGCTCTTTTCGCACAAAAAGATGTATAGACGTAATTAGAGTACATATTAGTGAAAAAACCTATAAGCCAAAAAATGCGAGATATGCCCTTTTCGAAATTGCACATTCAATTATAGAATTCGGGTTTATTTTGTTTTAAATGATGTAAAATCAAAATATGCATAAACGAACTACGAAAGAGGATAAAATTGGCGCGTTATAAGAATGGATGTATTTAATAATTCTTACTGCGAATGTTTCATTGCATCAATTAATGAGAATATTATATAACTGTAAAATATTTTCTGTCTTAGTATTTATGCATATTATTTAAGACGTGACTATAATGAAAAAATCTGTTTTCTTTTTTTCTTAAAACGATTTACATGATTTTTAATCCGGGAGAAATATAAAGTGGCCAATAAACACTATGCAAATTCTACTTAAAAAGTATTTTGGATGGAAAAATATAAATAAATACATATAAAAATGTTAAACATTTTTTTCTGCTATATTTCATATAGATACTCAATTATTTTAAATAAATTATTTTAAATTCTTACAATACATATATAAATATCTTGTTCTTTAATTTTCATCAACCATGAGATATGAACACCACGAAGAAATTTATAAAAACTTTGTATTTAACAGTTTTATTATTTTACTTATTATAGTCTTATTATACTTCTTTCTTTTTCCTTATATATTTACGCAATGAATCCAAAAGTATAGTTTATTATAATAACTTTGACATTGTTATTATTTACAAAACATAATTAATATACATATCTTCATTCTTGTTTTTAATTCTGTGAAAATTCTTGCTTGTATATGACAACTCGACAAAAAGTACAAGAAACATGTGTATGATAATATATTTTACCAAATCTATAAATATATTTGGACAAGGCAACAAGTTGCCTTTTGCAAGAATCAATCTATCGTTATCACTTTTTGTCGAGCTTATTTTATTTATAAAATAATTTCTATTATTTTGTTTATTTATGCATATATTCCAGGATAAGAAGTTATCATTAATCGATCCTAGCCCACTTATTTTAAGACGATAGATTTATAAGATATTTATCTTTCATATTTTTTTTATTACAATCCATTATCATAAATTAAAATAAAAAGGTAATTTGGCTTACGGATATGATGTGCAGAGGCGGAGTTATAACACTTATAACATAGCTACGTTAATCCGTAAAATAAACATCAAAATTACGACAACGTCCAAAATAATTAATATTCCAAAAACTAATCATTGCGCGTACATATCAAATTTTCCATTTTTTTCGCAAGCAAGAGTATTTCATAAAAATAATTATATTATTTTTAAGAAATAAACTAATTTCGTAAATAACATATAATAAATGAATTTTAAATTACTCACCTTATATGATTGCTCCGTTGTTGCCTGACGCCTCCTTCTCCTCTCAGATTCCTTGATTGCAAAATCACACAACACAACACTCGCGGAAAAAAACAGTTAATTACGATCGCGCGCAGACTAATCAGAATACGGCAATCGCACGGCATTTGGCACGGCACTCCCGACTTTAGTCGCTCACGCGATGCATACTTTATTGCATTGAGACGGAAAGATAATGCAAAAAAGATATTATCCTACGAAAAATTACGATACCTGATATCCCTAACGCAATATATTTTCGAACGCGTACCTATATGTAGATTCTGCAAAAAGTACCGTTGATAAACGGTCGTTACCTTTCCGTCGCTCTAGTCACGCGATTCAGTAATTCGCATGTTACATATGTCATTCTTTTGATGGCAATGATCTACATTACATCTAAATCGGCGGTAAATTCAGAGCGTTAATATCGTAACAACACTCAATTGTCCCTTATCATTACAAATCTTATTTTAAATAAATGCGTCACGCTAGACAATCCCTAATTGTTCATAGGAAATGATTTCGTTTGTCGCTGCACTTGGCGCGATAACGTTTCAGAAGATAATGCGAAGAGAATTGAGCAATTACCTGTCGGCTCGAGGTTCACAATACGAATGATAGCGCGGCGATCTTTCGTAAACATAGCACGCCTACGCGGCAAAAAAAACAAGCACCGCGCGGGCGCGCGCCGCGTGCCAGCCAAGGTTGCTTCCAAGAAATATAGATGATACGTGTTATTGGTTAATATACAGAATAAATTAATATTCCGAATATAAACTCTGTTTCTGGTACTTTAAATTTCGATAGCAATTATACATTATGTGCTTCGTTTTATGGACTTGTTAATTTCATTTATGATCAAGATAATGATTAATTTGCGCTCGATTGAGCGTATTTTTGAAATCTTATATGTAGGTATATAAAAAACTTCGCTTAAAAAGAATTATTAAATTTAATGTTTATTTGAAGAATAAAATGTAGCTTTGTTTCAATTGAGAGAATATGTAGGTACATACACAAATCAATTTATTTTTTATTGATTCTTTTCACAAATTTTTATTATTTAATAAATAGCAATTTTTGTAAATTAATTTTTTCATATTTTCGAATACTTTTCTATATTTTCCAAATCTTTCATTTTTTAAATAAATATTAGATTTAATAATTCTCTTTAAATAGAGTAATTAATCAATTTGCGAGACGATGCTGTCGGCCAATCTTGGTCACTTATAATTCAGAAAACTATTATAGCTTTGACATTCTTTATTAGAATTTCTGTCTTAATTAGTCTTCAGAATACTGCATTCTTAAAATATCATATTATGATTGCGAAGACATTTTGTATATAAGAAACGCGCGCAAGATTATTTTAAACCATAGACTATCGAGTTGCGAGTCCGTTATTTCTCACAGAAGATATCTATACGATAAATAAAGATTTTGCAAATGTGGGACATACTACCCTATGATATATGTATATATGAAAGACACACTTGTTAGCACAGTTCTCATATGACAATAAAAATGACAAACGACGGATGATCCGATCACATATTCGTATCATATGCGCAATTCCCATACGGACCGCTCTTCTTGCATCCTCTCGTATGTCGAAGGTGGCTATAAAAAAAATCTGGGTCTCGATGAATTTGATTTATCGGAAACCCCGCCGTAACGTAGGTATTTTTATCCCAATACTAAAGACGAAAAATCTACGATATGTATACTTCCATGAGTAGGTATATATTTTTCCCGTCTATCGCATGTCGTCTCTATAAAGTTAATGCACGTGTCTGAACTTGCGTGACACGTCGCGAGGCATGTCATAAAATATTGATTAAAAATAATGCTCGTTTTCGACGTGTCGCGTCGATAATAGCCGATCCGAGATATCAATTTGGCAGGGAGCAATTTTCGCTATCGCGCGACTCATTTCGTGTCATGAAAGCGCGCCGAGAACGCTCGTTCGCGTAATCGCCCCGTCGACGCCGCAGGATTTTTTTTTCAACGGCCGCTTTAATGGGGGTATTATTACCATTATACCTGCTCGTCTATCATCCGGTCGTACGGTTTCGTTTCCACGACGGTCGCCGGTACCCGTGGCCTCCGGGCAAAGCCGACGTTGCTGGGCCCTTTTAATGCCAGGACCGTCGCGCATTACTCACCGGGATGTAAAGTAGGCGAACATGCGTAGAGAGCGGAGGCCTCCTCGGCTCGTACCCGCGAGCAGGTACACAGGCGAGTACCTGTGGGCAGCACCGAGCGTATATCGCATATATCACACGTTTAAGTATCCGGCGCAGATCCTTCGACCGTCCCTCGGTAAGCCCAACAGCGGACCCCGGGCCCCGGACCATCAAACAAAGACGCACAGTCAGGGAGATCCGATCGGCCGTGAATAAAATTACGCATATCACATTTGCCCTTGTCCGCGGTGTAATAACAGAAATTTATGTGAAAAAAACGTTTTTACGAGCTCGCGTGTAATTTCTTGCTATAACGTGCGCGTCGACGGCTGGAAAAAAAAACGGGAATGTAACAGGGATAACACGAAAAGATTAAAAACGATGACGATCTACATCTGCAAAGCGCACGCACGGTAAAAAGCGCGAAGAGCTTTCTTTGATACGCGATAAATGAACGTCGCTTCTCTTGATTTTGCATTTTGTGTGTAAAGTAAAATTGTGGGTGATTTATTACAAAGTAGAACTTCAATTTATTTCGTTAACTTTAGATTGAGCTGATTTCGAAATTATGATTGATTAGCGCGTAAAAGTAAGTTCGAAGTCCATTAAAAGTCGAGCCATCGCCGGCGAGTTTAAATTGTTGGAATAAGATTCGCTTCTTCGAACGTTGTATTAAGTATCGCCAGGCAATGGCGCTATTAATCCTACAAGGGAAGTCGAGACACTTCATCGTAAAGATGTAAGTATTCGTTTCTGTGACACTCGGTCTTGGATAACTAGCGACCGGAAATTAAATTCCGCGCGCATCTCCTTCGGCCTGCTACCCGCGAATGTATTCATGTGTTTCTGTCACTCTCGACGGGTACGACGACGACGACGACAACGAGGACGACCACGGCGTAAAAGCTCGCGCGTTATATTTTCCGCGATAGCGCGAATTATGCGTCGTCACACGCGCATCTCATCTAAATTTGTAATGGCATTTTGCACGTGAAGTGTTGCCCATTTAATTACCGAGAACATCGCTCGCAACGGACTATCTGTAGTATCTGCACTCATAATGAACGTAGAACGCAGGTCGCGTACGTAAAACGCAGGACACAAGAGACTTGTGCACGCAAGAATGCGCCGGGAAGTAAATTCTGCGAATAGGACTCTCTTTTAAAAATTTGCAAAAATGCTAAATTTCTTCCTTGTTATCCTTTTTTTACTCACTTTATATTGTAAAAATTTTTCGATATTTGACAATATTATTTCATGAAAATCTAATTAATAAGCAAACAATTAATTGTTTCTAGTTAAATGTCGATCTCTCATTTAATTCAATCCGTTTGCACGGTAGCATAATTCTCGCGGATGCCGTGACGATATTCCCATTAGATATCATCAGCGTGCGATGTTCCCGAAGCTTCGATCGCGTCACAGGACGAGATAATGAGCCTCGTTAAGCGGTCGGGATAAGGGCCTTTTCGCCGAGACTCTTGCGGTGAAACTGCAACTCAGTCAGACGCGTTGGGGATCGTGCAAACTCGCACGAGCGAATTGGAGCGATATTTAAAGGCCGCATCGTACCGGCATTCACGTGTCGAGACTTCTTCCGGACACGGTGGGAAGTTTCCCGCTCTCGTTATCCGAGAATCAGGCGAACTCTTCTCGCCAAGTAAGGCGTAACGACCAAACTGGCTGTGCCAAGTGGATCGTCGCGTCCGCGTCGGCTCGAACACTTTTCCCATGGCTTTCCCTGCGGAATCCCGTCTGCACCATAGTCATAAGCGCCACAAGATTCTCTTGAAAACATTCGCTTCGTAAGAGGCGGAACAAGCAAGCGGACAGTGGGAAACGCGAATACAAATAGACAATACGAGCGAGAATGGAGACTTCTTCCGTCTTTTCCGTCAAGATTTCCTTTTCGACGCGGATTAATGCAGCCATTGCGAGTTTCTCCCGACATTCTCTCCCGTTTGTTTGAAAACTACGGAAAAAAAACATACTATAGGTCGCCAAACGACCGCGCTCGTCCAAGAGGGATGGGAAAAAGGAGAATATGAATAAATGAATCATTGGCTCGTATATAGTGGGCCGTACTAAGCCGCAGCGAAGTAAACGGGCGGGGAAAAAGATGAGGAGAGCGAGCGCGAGCGCGGGAGAAAGAGAGCCAGAGAGGGATGCAATGGGTGAATAAAAGCTATGTCGAGCAGATGGCTGGTGCGGCCATTAGCTAATGGATCCCTAACACCAGTCTACGAGAGTCATCCGCCACGAGGCACAAACCGGTAGGTGGATGCAGTCATAGGTGGCGGCGGTACCTGCACCCTTTCGCTAACCGCCGCCCGACCGCGTCAAGCCGGCGCGGCGCGGCGCGGCGGGATCGCGCGATTGCAGCTACGCTAAATCACAAACGGATCAGTGAATAGCGTGAGGGAACTTTTCCGGCCTCGGCTCGGCATCGCTCCCCATTCCCGACGCGACGTATCGCGTCGATTCGATCGACTTTGCTGGAGAAGAATAATGTTGGCCTACGTTAAACCTACACATCCACCTCCGTGCGATTTCATATAATTTCCAATCACTTAACGTATCGTCCTGTCTCGCCGGCGTATCGAAGTCTTGTGAATAATAAAGGCACCGCCGCGCCGCGCGAGCGAACGAGTGTTTCTAAATAAATGATATCCAGCCGGATGAGCGCCTCCGCTGCATCCCAGGTAAAAAGGGGTCGCTTGCCGGAGATCGATAAACGAACTGGCTGTCGTTACACGGAAATTATTGTAGTACGCTTTCTTGCATCAAATGGATACCATTAAGGTAAATGTCCCAATTATTGACAGTGTCCCAATTTATGACAATCGCACTCGTTTTCCTTAATAAATTAGCTAATACGGATCTAATATTTATTCTAAACATATATTTAGACTCTAAATTTTATTTATATTTGGTTATAACAAATTTCTAATAAAATTAAAAGCCGTAGTGATTGCTGGAATATCATAATTACAAGCGTACTAATGACGGCGACAGTTTGAGCTCTGAGTTGCTCTCTGCCATCTTACAATCTGATAGTTGATACGAAACATCTGTTTGCTGAATCTATGCAGTTATGCTTTCTTACCTTCAAGTGATGGAAATTATTTTGTGAAGTAGAGAGGAGGTTAAGAATATCTCTAAGTAGAAAAATATCAAGGTATGCAATTTTCGTAGTTAATTCATGTATGTCACTAATCGGTATTAGAATATCTATTTGTCCCTATTACTGACAATCCTGAAATAAATATGATATAAAATGATATAAACGTTTATATTTCTAAAGAGAACATGTAGTTTGTAAATCTTATTCATTATGAAGTTAAAAAACAGCATCAATATCATAACTTACCTCTGTATCATTTAGTAAATAATATAAATAGGTATATAAATAGGTTTCAGAGTTGTCAGTAATAGGGACAAATAGGTATTCTAATACCGATTAGTGACATACATAAATTAACTACGAAAATTGCATACCTTGATATTTTTCTTCTTAGAGATATTCTTAACCTCCTCTCTACTTCACAAAATAATTTCCATCACTTGAAGGTAAGAAAGCATAACTGCATAGATTCAGCAAACAGATGTCTCGCATCAACTGTCAGATTGTAAGATGGCAGAGAGCAACTGCTGCCGTCAGTAGTACAGCTTTCAATTTTATTCGAAATTTGTTATAACCGAATAAAAATAAAATTTAGAGTCTAAGTATATGTTTAAAATAAATATTGGATCCGTATTAGTTGATTTATTAAGAAAAACGAGTGCGATTGTCATAAATTAAGACACTGTCAATAATTAGGACATTTACCTTAAAGAAGTTAAAATCTTTCCATAAATAAGAAAAAAATAACACAATTATAATCGCGAATGTTCAAGCTTTATAACAAAATTATTTTTGTATACTTTGCTTGACATGTATACTATTAATTTATTAATTTATTAGTATGACGAGGTTACTTGGTCACTAATTGGGACATTCACCTTACTACTTTGTTTGAGATAATCTTTGAAATTAATAGTTGTTGAAACTATTAATTGTTAATGTTTTCTTTCGTACATCGGCACATGCATCTTACATCATTTACATATTTGAAAGTGTTATCCGTCAGCATGTTATAAACTTCGTAAAGGGTCCAGACTTCAGTTTCCTATTAGATTTTATATTTACTTAATTTGCCTTGAAGCTGTGATATACAATATTTTATCAAGTTATAAGTATTAATTAGAAAAATACAAAGATTGATTTTCTCAACACTCTATGGTATATAACGTCAAGTTATTCGTTTTCTTCCTTCGCGTACCTACGTGTCTTTCTGATGTCTAAGATATATATCGCTAGAGTAAAAGAATAACTTTGAACAAGTATCTATCAACTTTGCGTTGATAGACCCTCGATATGAAAAATGAAGATAGGAAAAATTGCGGAAACACATCTCAATTCGATCTTGCTTCGTGTTGTCATTTCGTCGCCGTTCTCCCCGTCGACGCTCAGGAGAAACACACGTGCGTGCACAGACACTTTACAGAGGCGCGACGGTGGTATAAGGGGGTGCGCGACGATTCCGGCAAGCTCCCAATTACCTAAAATACACCCAACGCAGCGTCCCTTGATCTGTATAATTAACGCGTTAATCGTACCGCGCGGCCACCGGCGCGTGAGCGTGAAGCGCGTCGCTTTCCAATTTGCGAACGGCTCTGCATTGTCGCGCAACGAAAGCAATCGTTACGCGCGATGATACGGCTGACGCGTCATGGCTCAGCAAGCGTTCGTTAATTGAACACCGCGGATTAAAATTCACGATGGCTCGTCGACTCGTGTCACAGTTCCCAAGAAAATCGATTGGAGTCATTGACTTTTTCCGCATCGCGACTCGCGACATTCGATCAAATCCGGCGGCGCACAATTAAAATCACTTGTCGACTATTGACTAATATTGAAATCAAATGATTTGGAATTCCGACATATTTAATTAAAAAGAGATTGTTCTAGATTATTTACTGACTTTATAAGTATTTGTTAGAAAATAATTTCACTTCACATTTGTTTTTTCAAAGAAATAAATCATTCTAAAATTTTGTGTAAAATGGAAACAATAAAAATTTTAACGATATTCCTAATATACTTGATCTAAAAAATCAAGCATATTTATTTGCAAAAGGTCAAGAATATTTAAGTCTCCTTTCTCGCTTTATGCTATGCAAACGTAATCGGAATAAAAATTTTACTAATCATAATAAGGCTAATATTCTTACTTAAACTCTTCTATAATAGGTTGAAGTAGAAAAGTCAAGAAAGATTAAGAATAAACTATAGAAATTACAACTATATAGAAAACTATAATAGACGCTTCTCTCAATATTCTAACATTACCAGAAATGACTGAATTTAGAGTTAGTGCCACGGTACATAACTAACGCAAACATCAGCATTATAGAGCTGCAAATCGTCGTCCGCGCTGACGGCGCGGGCGCGGCAGTTTGCGGCGGATTCGTGTTGTCGGAACGGTCGGAACGTTAATGTGGAAATGTACTCCTTTATATCGCGCTGCGAAACGCGCTCGTAGGTGGAGATAGGGTTAACCTTGGGATTCAGTAGTTCGTCTGCGAGGCGTCTTAACGTTTTGAAGCACCGCAGCTAAATATTCATCGCGTCGAAACGTAAGCACTGAACACCCGCGTTGCGCAGCCAACAGCCGCCCTTAAGCCGCTCTAATCCGGCGTTTCACGAAAATAGCGGAATTAAAATTACACCACGATGACGAACTGTTTTCCTCCTTCTCTCGAGAGTCTCGTTCTCAAGAAAGATCCGTATGGAAAATTTTGAAAAATCGCTTCGACTATTTACCTATACATATACTTTTAAGAGACAAAGAGACATATAGAAATGTGAAAATTTGTAGAATTTTTAAAGGCTATACTTTCTCGGTTCATTTCTTTACCAACGTTTATATTCTTTAACGATAACGATAATAATCTTTGATGAATTTTGAATTAATCTTTTTATTAAAATTAACGCGAGAATATAGGTACCTAATTTTTTACAATTCTGTAATTTACAATATTTTTAGTATTTTCATACTTCAAATTACGATTATTTTTGCTAAAACAAAAATTTCGTACAGTCTGTCTGAAGTTAATAGATAAAACATTGTTTTTCTGTTAAACTTTATTTCTCAGATTTTCAATTATCTTGAATTCAAATTAACATCATCAATATTCCGATGTTGACATAATTTCTCTTGTAATCTCTTCTATTCGAAAGGAAAAGCGATGAATTTGGGGCAGTGCATAGTTAGGACTGTTAGGAGAAATAACTTCGTCGCCGCATTCCTGAATTAATGCCACGAAGTGGCGTATTTCTAGCGATACGTATCCGGACAAAACCATGCGGTGATATGAGTAATTACGGTGCGGAGAAATTCGCTAGACGGAGGACTTGGATTCGCTTTTAAACTTTCCGAAATGCGAGTGGCGTGGTGCATTGGGCGTAACTCCCGGATAAGTTGCTACCACAATTCACTTCGCCATCGACTGCCTCCGTCGCATTGTTTCCATTCATTCTAGGTATGCGTGCGCCCTTTGTCAGAGCTTTTGAGCGTCATTGTGCCGAGAATACCGAGCAAACATACTCGCATCTCGAAGTAGCCGCCTAATCTCTCTCGAAAGCGGACGTCTAGGAACTGAGCGAAACAGAGCGAACGCGTTCACGGTCAGAAACGGATATCGATTCTAGGCGCCGAAATGAAATAAATAAAATATCCGAAAGAGAGAGAGAGAGAGAGAATCCAATCGCCCCTTGGAGTTTCTTTTATTTCACGTCAAATGACAAAGAAGTATGCTGAATCTTTATAGCGGCTTTGCTTAATTAAGGATGGCTTGAATATCTTACGGAAACTACTGTTCGCAATAATTAAGCTGATCGCTGATCGATAATTCGCTGTGCGCTTGACCGCGATGGAAAGTAGGACAGCTAATAACCGGACAACGAGGAGATTGCGAGAGGCACAAAGCGCCCTTGAATATTCAGCCGAAAGCAAATTGGCGTCGTATCCGGTAGGAAGATAAATACCGGAATGGATCTCGAATAAATCAGAGAACGCAAGGACGGGGAAGGAGAAGGCGCATCGCGTCGGAACGCTGCACTCTGCACTGGCCGCGATCCAAGAATTTATTCGCCCATGTCGGCGTATAAAAATTTCAACGTTATTAGGATTGGATGCTCCAGCCCGCTCCAGCCCGGACCGGCCCGGTTCCTCCTCGTGCTATCCGTGCTTCGGGATATCCGATGCGATGTGCACGAGAGCGAGCGGTGTCTCGTCAGCCGACGCCCATTCCCCGAACGCAAGATTTTTTTGCTCTCGCCGACTCCAACTGGCAGAATCGCCGGACGCGAAAAGCGGGGCCGTTTGTGCACAAATCAGCATCCACGCTGCGCTTCTGCTCGTCAAGCATTTTTTTGCCGTGCCACTTATACCTATCCTGGGATTTGGAATCGAGCACCGTGACACACGACTCCGCGGCGATGGCTAACGTGACGCATATTCTCAAGTTGGATTAGTCGGCGTGATCGATGGCTCCCGTACATCGATTCCACTTTAAGTTGAACGGTATCGAGTACCGGGATATTTTTTTTCTTCGAGAGAGCGTTCACTCTCGTATAGATACGTAAACGGAATGATCGTATGTCGATACTTCGATCTATATAATTTACAGTTAATTTTGATCTATAACAAATATAAAATTTGCAAGCTGTGAAAATTTTGATAGCGCGACGAGATTTTCATTTCTGACAGTCGCGCGACGTATGCAGGTCAAAAATACACGAGTGTAATCCAGAACCCGGCCGATCGCGATGGCGAGTTGCTGCCATGGCCATCGTGTCGCGTCGCGTCGCGTCGCGCATGCAAACTCACCGGAAATAAAAGTTTAACTCGCACATCCCGGAAGAGTCGGCCTGATCCACGTCTCTCCGCCCTCCCGTAAATCTTCCTGCCCTACGAATTTCGCCGCTTGATCTCCTGTGAATATCGACTGACCCCCGAATACGGGGTGTATCGATTCGACGGTAGCTATACATACCTAAACGAAAGTTCAGAGACGGTGCTTAAGGTCGATCGTGGCGAGACAAGGCTGTTCTTAGGCATCAGCGTGGCGTTTTCCGGTGCCATCGCTCTAACAGATGGGATCGTGGGCAATCGTGGGCGAAAGAAGAAGAGGAGAGCGAAAAGACCGAGAAGGGAAGAGAGCAGTTTATATTATGCTCTAAAAGAGTAATCCTCTCTCAAGAAGCATTGACTGCAGTTATGGAGTTAAAATATACAACTGATAGCTAGAAAAAAAAATACCGTATATACAAAGAGTCGTATACGAGAATACAAATACAAGCTGTCCGTACGTTACAATTCGCATAAAAATAAATAAACGTGCATCAAAGTAGCCCAAACAAAAATACACGTAACAAAAGACAGACGGAGTTAATTGATATCCTACGTTACTTGCTGTAATAAAATTCCAAAAATTCGGCGATTTGAATGAAACAGATTTTTAATGTGTAACAATCTGGCGAAAAGGAATCTTTTCGCACAGAACAAAAGGTAAGGGATGATGGTGAGAGAGATGGAGAGAGTGCCGGCAGAGAGGAAGAAGAGATTCGAGGGGGATGGATAGGTCGCGCTTGTGTCTGTCCCCGAGGGCTCAGCTGCGGCGGCACCACGGTGATCGATGTCTCCACTCTCCGCAATTTGAACAATGTCCCGCTGTCTTGGGCCACACCGCTCACTCTTTCGTTCTCTTTCACGTCGCTGAGCACCCCCCCCCCCCATTTCGCTCTCCTTCTCGCTGTCTCCGCGTTCTCCTCCTCGAACGCCATTCCCGGCATTCCCCGGCAAAATGAACGTTATACGAGCGAAAAGAGAGAGGATGCGAGCCCATTCTTATTTACTATTCCAGTAGCAACGGCGGACAGCATGAAGAAACAAGAATGCGCGTACGGGAATCGGCGGGGCGGGAAAATGGTGGACGATGAGAACCGCGATGAGACTTTCCGCCGAGCCGCGAGAAAGTCTACACAATCGGAAGTCCCCACCCCCCTCTCTTTCCTCCCCGCGAAGCGAGCTAAGTAAACAGTGGGGATGAAAATTTCCGAGACGTGCCTCGAAAGCGATCCGCCGGAGGACCTCTCTCGCTCGCTCCTTTCGCTCGTACCGTGCAAATAATAGATAACTAAAGGCAGTCGAGTACCATCGATGTCTATTATTGATATTCCGGGTAGATTTCCGTGTTCACAGAATTCACCGTTTTAAGCGATTAGCGAGACCATTGTCCACTATAAATATTAAAACGTACATCGTTAAACGCTTCCTGAACGGGAACAGCATTTCTTTTCCTTTTCACGAAGGCATGCATAAATTGGCCGCTCACGTTTGGACAGAGATAAAAGGGCCATACCTTTGTAGCGCTCTTTGCGAGCCCGTGAATTAATCACGGCGCACGCGGCTTTTCCGTCGCGTGATGGATTCAAAAAATTGAAGTACCTAATCTTTCGCCGTATAAAAGGGCTAACCTGCATAATTTCGGAATAATATTTTATCCCGCTCGCGCGCGTTGCCTCTCGTCCGCGGATTCTGCTGCAGCGAAAATAGATTTTAAAAAGATTCCAGGGTCTCTCGTAACTTTATAGATATACGTGAAATTCACGCGCACCTCAAAGAAAATGGTGGATCGCAGACGAGCATTGAAACGCCTTTCCCAGTGTCCTACGGATCGTAAACCGACTTCAGAATACGAATGTGCATCCTTCCGCAATTGAACTTGCCCGTAACGCGATGAGACGGCCCGACTAGCTAGTAACATCCCGGCAAGTATTAGTTCTCAAACCGCGAAGCATACTTAACAGACTGGAATTGGCTGTCCCGACACTGAGCCGTTCGGCATTCGGTCCGCCCGCTTTAGAGAGTACTTCAGCCGTTACTCCTGCGAGTGCGAGGTATAGGTACAAGATACTCGAGTTTGAGTGGTTCTTGCCCAGTATCACTTTCGCAGCGAGGCAGCATATTTGGTAAGATAATACCTGAGAACTTCGGATTGACAATAGGTTGACACTACAATAGCCAACGCGCAATATAGCGTATTTTCATTGTTATCACGTTATGCTATGCGTTGGACGTTCGATGATGGCGGCCAGTATTATCTTTCATGAGGAATACATATGTGCATGACATTTGTTAATGCTTTCATGGAGTTTAATGGCACCGAAGAATTTTACAAGTCCAATAAGTACTTGGTTGAAAAGTATAATATAATAAGGTGACAAATTTGATTAGCAAACTTGAATATCAAAAATTTTTGTGAAACGTAATTGCGATATGTTTCTTCATCTTTCCTCCTCTTTCTTGCCGTTATTAATTTTCCTCGAAATATCTTTCGCAAAACATTTACAGTTGCAATTGATACGACGCTCAAGCCATTCGCTCGGAATCAACTGTCCAAGTCTCCAAGCTTCAGGCAGCGCAAACGAACCCCTAACTTTAACCGTCGACTCATCCCTCTTCGGCGAAACTTTCGTCTCGGCATAATTCTGTGCCGAGCTTCGGTGTCCTCGCAGAAGTACGTACTACTAATTAATCCTTTTAACAGCGCTTAAATTTAATTAATCTCAAAGTTATGTGGTCGATCTCAGTCGCAGAGGAAACCGTTCCCTCGCGCCCCGTCCCTCGCTTTTTGCTCGGTAATTCGCTCCCTGAAAATCGTATACATTAACTGAGCTTTGGAAATCCGATTTGATGGTCTCCGTCCCCCTTTCGAGTATTCTCCCCCTTTTCTTTCATCACGATCTTCCCGCCAACTCGCTATTCCCGGAGCACGTCTCTCTCTCTCTCTCTCTCTCCCTCACGACTTATCAACGTCATCTTCCGCGATATGTGTCTCACGACGAGCATTAATTTTTCCACCGACGTTTATACCGCCCTCTCGAAATTACATACAGTCGCATTAGGTTTTTGAAAGGCGGAGGGAAGAATTCCTGTGCGTATCCCTCCGGGCAATTATCCGTCTCCCTTTGTCGTTGCTTTCTCGTATTACTTCCTATCCTGTCCAGTCGAGCGGTGCGCAATAAAGGCGAAGTTTCCTCTTTTTTTTTTCCCCCTTTTTTTTCCCCTCTTTTTTTCTAGAGCATCTCCTCAGAAATGTGAAGTCGAGAGATTTGTTTTACTCGCGAATAACTTGATTGTACCGCGGAGGACTCCGGGTGAATAATAACGCGCGTTACGGCGGAAAAGGGAACCGAAAGGTTAGCGAAAGGTAGCTACCTTCGAGCTCTCGCAATAAAATCTCGTAAAGGTTTACACCGTGCGTACAATAAGCTGTTTATTTAATAAAGCGCAAAACCGATGACAATATCGCGGAAAGTAATTACCGCATAACTGGTAAAGCTTTCCCGGCTTGCTCCTCGATAACGCGAGACCTTCGCGACGGCAAGTTAAACAAACTGTCTGAAACTTTGCGAAGAATGGAAGAGAGGGAAGAGGAGGCGGCGTCTTATGGGAATAGTCGTCGCCGATTGATCGACCGTGCGCCACAAAAGCTTATCCGACCTGGTATGCCCGCTTTGTATATCCTTGCGCGCGGTAGATGATCCGACCGAGGGAAAATTTACGGTCTCCACACTTCCTGTTCTTCCGAAACCAGAAACGCCTGCCCTGACCGCTGGCACCGCCACGCCGGTTGTTCTCTCCACATTACCGGGCCCGCTAAGTTTCGACCGGTAGAGGAAACGCCGAAACGCTGCACACGAGCCGATAGGGGATAATCAATCTCGAAACGGAACGTCTCCCCGGAGAGGTCGCGGGTTGGCTCGGCGAGGCCGTGTGCGGGGTCTAACCGGTGTGTGTTTGGGTTCGCGTGCTAATTTGCTCTAACCTAATGAGAGACCGGCTTGCACAAACTCTTCCCCGGTTTATTCGACCGTATACCGGACCGCATACATGTAGGCATGTGTACCGAGCCATGGGCGTAGCCGTCGGGTATTCGAACGCGAAGTCTTGCGGAAGCGATCACCTCCGCGATTATACGATCGTTTACCGCGAATAATCGCGGAAGGTATTATTCAACGATGCGCCCGTACAAAGACCTTCTCTTTGCTTTTTCGCGAAATAGAAGAAAAAAATCTTGGTCAAATTTGGACGCTAGCGAGTCTACCGTGAAATATTCCCCGAAATTATGCACAATAGCACGGCCGTATTTTGATTTTACAATACAGCGGCCGTAACCTGTGAACATAATATACGCGAATGCAAATTTGGTCTAGGTAAACTGGCTTTACAGTATATTAACCCTCGCATGGGTTAACCTGAGGCTAATGAACAAATTTTTCATTACAATCAACAAATATGATTGTATTCATAGACTTTACATTTATAATGTCATACAAATTATTTATCTTAAATAAACATTATGTCACCAACATTAATTGCGGAGTTAATTAGTAGCTACATTCTACATTCTATGTAGCTACAGTAAATTAACATTTACTTCATTACTATTGATGGAATTAGATTGACCTCATTTGTGTAATGGCAAAAAAAACCTATAATTGATCTCTGAAAATTTAATATGTTCGACGAAAAGGGGGAATATATTCATTTCATCATATTAAATATGTAACTCGCAATTCCCTTAATACAAGTACCTAATATTTCTAATAGACGAGATAAATTTCATCAAATAGAATGTTTCGCCCAAATCGACGGCAGGCACGAAATGGCGAAAGAACCGTTAGCCTGACGAGACGACTACGAATCGATACGCGTTTACCTTGGCCGTAATTGTATTATTTACGTGACGACGTTTCTGCTGCACAACCGAGTCGATACCCGCGAGGCAAATGTTAGCGCAACAATTAAACCGCCGGAAGAGGAAAGGACGGAAGGCGACGCGATGCGACGCGATGCGACGCGACGCGACGTGGCACGGCACGGCATGGCATGGCGGGCACGTCCTTTCCCCCCTTCGTGAATGCTTACTGTGGCTGCTCCATAGACGCGAGGCGTCATTATGCGGAAGCCCGAATGAATCGCGACAAAAGGAGGGACGAGGACGAGGAACCGGGCAAATGTTTTCGAGTAGTCCCACTTGCGCGATCCCATTGTTATTTAACACGGAGAGGACGCGCTGACGCCCGGCGAACGGAGAGCGGCAAGCGAGGACGAGAAAGGGAGAGCATTGTTGAGAGAAGTTCCGCCAAATGCCATTCTCTCTCGGTTCCTTGCAGTCTTGCACGTGTACCTGATGTTTAATCTCTCCCAGCTTGGGCTCTTGATTATCGATATGCCCCTCGAATTACACGTTCGGTGTGTCGACCCCGATAATAGATTCTTTCCACGCGGGGGAGAGACCTTCGATACGCGAAGATCGATTGGATCTTTTTTTGAGAGTGATAGGATACGACAAAAGGTCCAGAATGAAAGAGAAAAGACTTGTCATCTTGAGATTGTTTTAGTGTTTTCTTATAATTAAACGAAGGAAAATGTAAGCTTTTTATCTTAATCTCACTCTTATTATGGTTAGTTCACAAAATATTTTCTGCGTTTAACAGATATTAATTTAAAATATAACTGTATATAAAATATTTTTACAACCTTTGGTAAAATTACTTCTTTTATATTCCGCGATACGTGCCGCGAACTTTGTATTTAATATATAGGTACCGAGCGCTCGCGCGCGCGCGGGAGGTGTAGCTTTTATATACATCCCGCAGACGGGACCGTGATGCACGTTGTTGCGCAAGCTTGATACGCGTCAGCTAAATGAAAATTTGTTGATGTGCACGCAGTGCACGCCGCTGACGATAAATTTTATTTTACTGTGTTATACCAGATGAAGTAACGGGAAACGGTGGTCGCGCTCATCCAAAATAGACATACCCGCATGTACGCGACTAACGTAATGAAGATATCGCGGTGGCGGGGCATTTAAAGATTTAAACACCCGCTTAATTATCCACCTGCTCCCGTATTCATTGCCGTATAAAGCAGACCTTTTTTTCTCTCCCTTTCTCGCGTGGCGACCATTTTTCGTGCGTCGCTCGAGCATCTCCGCGCGTTAAGAACATTGCTATGAGCCAGACGCATATATACAAATCGAGATACATGATCGTCGGATTTTCCCGTCTCTTATTCAGAGCAGTTCGTGAAACTTCGTCCGTCGAAGGATCCTCGGCATTCTCGGATTCAATGGTCCCTCTCATGCCACGCTCTTCCCATCCTGTCGCTCGAACGATTATATGTGCAGCTGAATAACTCGTGGTCATTAAGCGAGCGGTCCTTTTTATACGGGGAGTACCCCGGTGTGTAACATTGTGACAAAACTCGCCAACCCTGTAGCCGGCACGCTCCTCTCCGCGTCCCTCTGGCTCGTTCTCGCCTATCCGCCGCGCTTACAACGGTAATGAGCGCCATTTCGGTAATGAGGTCGCACGCCATTGAAAATCGCGAAGCAACCGTCGCAGAAACACCGGGCGAGAAGTGAGAACTCGCTCGAGGACGAAGTCCGTAAAAGTTAATGAACGGGGAAATAACCGTTTCGAGAGAATCCCTGGATCTATTCCCGGCCGAACGTCCCTTATCACCCCCGTCCGTCGCTGAAGAAATGGCCGTAGAAGCTGCCGGTCGACTTTTCAACGGCGTAGATTCGCTCTAGCCAACTGGAACGATAGCGACAGCCGGGCGGAATCCCCGCGTTTCCCCGGATTGTAAAAACGTTGAACGGTCGTGTAAACCTGATTTCCGATTTGGTCCTGCCCTACTTCCAGATTCCGCGCCCATCATCCTCTCTTTCCGACCGCTTACTTCATCCATTTCACGTTCTCACCCTTTCCCACCCCGCGATTATCCTTGGATGGAGGGAACCGCGCGCGTGCCGAAGAATGGAACATCCATCACAGGCATGAAAGAACGTTGTCGAACTCAAAATGATTGTCGTTGGTAAATGGGATAATCAATTAGTCTTAATAACTGGAGTAAACAAAAGCGCGGCATCTTTCTGCGGATTTGATAACAAAAAAGTCAATTATAAATATGAATTCGAAATATATGTCTTATAAGAAGCTATGAATATTAGTCAGAAAATAATTTTATAAAGTTTTTGCAAGTGCCTAATACAATTTATCTATTTTTCAAAAACTTAGTCTTTTATAATTCTTATAAAAAAATGCATTTGCCGTAAATTTTTTTATTATGATGATAATAAATATCTACAATCTTATATTCAGATATATATTCTTGAATATTAATTGTGATGAATAACTATAGCGTAAACATTCATGAATTTCTAGTGTAGAATTATAGACAAATTATTTAACCAAGATGCGCACAAGAATACGGTCGCAGCAAGACTTGACTCTCTTTCTCGCCTGAACATGTTCGAAGACGAAAGCTATCTCGCATAGAAATAGAAGATTGGGAGAAAATAAACTAAGTACACCGGGATGGACAATCAAAATTTATTAACGTCTTACACTAGTGATAGATAGTTTTAGCGGGTAGAAAATTACGTCAAATCCTTCTTATCAGATTTACATTCTGGTTCTACCATCCCTTTCTTTCACAAACAAACGACTGCCAGTTCTGCGAGCGAGTTTTAACTACCAGAATTACGATCAGAGCTACGAATCGACAGAGATGATGTCGGCCGGGAAAATCCCTGAGATCGACAACCGCCGGAATCGCTGATCGCCGCAGCGTAAAACTGATTTTCGATTTCACCTAGGCATTCGACCTGCTTTCTTATGATCGTTTCGCTTCCGGTAGCCGTGCTGTAAAATCAGAGCCGGGCGAATAAAACTGCAGGAGGAGATTTCTCGAATTCTATCTTACGCTTCGGAATTTTGAGAGGAAATAACCGTGCCGGAAAAACAATACTCCAGACCGATCCCTTTTATTTTTCCGCCTTCTTTCCTCCCGGGAACCGATTGTTCGCAAACTCGGCCGACTTTTCGCCAAGGTACGGTTTGGCAGATACGGTTGGACCGTCCGGGACGATATCGTCGAATCGGAAATTCCTAAGTTCGACGCCAACGAAATACTGGGCAAAATTGTGCGAGGCTCATTCCCGACCACGATTGACCTACTTCTACCGTTTCGCTGCTATTTTCGCCGTCGTTCTACGTTTCGTTTTCGTCCCGATCGAAAAGACGCGGCGCGGCCGCGTTTGCGGCTGGAGGAAAGTTCGACGTTCTGAAATCGGAAATCGTCCCGACGCGAATAGCACGAAAACGTAATAATCAATACGATAGAAGCCGCGTACACACTTGGCGGAATTTACCTTCGTGCGCAGCATGCATGATGCATAGACCGATAACGATTTCAAATCAAAGCTAATTGGAACACAAACGACGTATAGCCCG
The DNA here is from genome assembly GCA_035220615.1 of Leptothorax acervorum. Lineage (NCBI taxonomy): Eukaryota > Metazoa > Arthropoda > Insecta > Hymenoptera > Formicidae > Leptothorax > Leptothorax acervorum. The sequence continues at coordinate 667,907 of JASTWQ010000070.1, forward strand.
GGTCAGTTCTCCAATAACGAATTTAAGATAGTTACAGGATCCGTTTGAATTAACATACGGCTAACGTGCGGATCGATCGAATTTCCAGTGCGCAAACCTCAGATTAATACGCCGCAAAGTACTTACCCTATTCGTTTACATGCATAAATAATGTTTCCGCGAGTTTATCTCTAGATCGCCGATCTCGATGAATATAACCGTACCTTTCAAGACGTGGATTAATTGCACTGGTGACTCGACATTTCTACGTCTTGTACGACGATGTAAATTTATTACCTTGTTGGGGTGCGTCAATATTTCATGATTGTTCTCCGTGTCGCACATTACAAAAGGAAAAGTGTATAATGGAAATCTCGTGAATAATTTTAAAAGACATTTCTTAGCGTCGTTTCAAAATTAAACTTTATATATTTTATTAAATCTATTCTTTAGTGAGATTTTTTAATAAATTTACATTACTTCTCGCATGGATGTATACATAAATCTGGGCGTAAGCCTGGGGCGCTAGCCCATAAATTAATGGAATCCATGAGGAATCCACATAACTCAATTTACGACATTTTAAACGATCCGCGACCTTCGTCGGCATCGCATTAGGGCGAAAGGTCGGCGCGTGGCGCACACCGGATATGTCGTCTCATCGTCGACATCCTAGAGCCTTCCTATCGGCGAGGAACGAAAATAAGAAAAGGCGGACGTCGCGGCCATAGAAAGAACGGAACAGTGACGAGGAGAAAGGGAGGAGGAGGAAAAAAAGCAAGGCACAAAACGGCGGGAGAGGCAGATGTGATAAATGGTAATTGCGCAAAAGTACCGCGACGGACACGAGTAACACCCGTTCCTCATTAGAGGCTTGTTAAGACGCCCGGACGCGGAGTGATGGAATGCGGGGAGTTAAACGGAGGCGCACAGAAGTCGGAGTGTTCGCGAAGGCTAGGCGCCTCGCCTCTCTTACTCTCTTCTGCCCGACACGCTTTATCTACTATCCTCTGCCGAACGTGTGCTTCTTCTTTTAGACCAGCTGCACGGAGCTCCCGCTTCCATAGGTTATAATAGCTTTGATTCGCGTTACCGTCGTGCCGCGCGATTTCTCTTTTTCCGGGTGCAAAAAAAGTCCCGGCGACAGATTTCATACGTTGTGCAGACAGGAATATTAACCCCTCGCCGTCGCAATTCGCGGTTGGCGGTCGCTAATTATCGGTATGCGACTAATGATAGCGTGTCGGGAAAGCTCCAAGCTATTCTTAATCTTACAGTTCGTATAAAGGATTTCCGAGAATTTCAACTATTTTTATATTATGAATAATGATTATTAATTGTGAAAACAGTTTGTATATTTTTAGCTTTGTTGATATTAATCATAGACTTTTGTTCAAAGCAATTTTAATTCCTAACATTATAAATTCTATTACAAATTGAACTCACAAATGTAGAGTTGTATAAACATTAAGTTAACAATGAAAAAATGATATTAAGTCGCGACACTTATTTAATCCGGTTTTTTTATTTCTTAACCCTAATTGGTCACACTTCCGAAAAATCCCGTAATGGTCACACTGGGTCCAATAGACCCCAGCGTGTTTGCACGTGTATAAAAAATTGTAGGTAATCTTTAAAAAAAAAAAAAATATCCTGTTGTACTTTAAGTCTTCCTTAAAAAGACTGTATAGGTTTGATTTCCAAAAAATTAATTTAACATATGTAAAAAAATAGCCCATTTCTATTGGTTTACTGGGTCGTTTTCGAAGTCAAGAAAACGCTTGGGTCTATTGGACCCAGTGTGACCAATTAGGGTTAAAATCATACGATCTCACTCCTGTTTTGGATAAAAATCTATAAATAATAATAATTGTTGTACTCTTTGTAATGTACGTTGCGAAATTTGCTGGTTTAATACAAATCTTTATTACAGCAATCAAATTATTACAGATCAGGTACAGCGTCGAGCGCAATGCGCACATCGGTCGGGTCGTACGGTCCGCGTCAGGACTCGTCAACTTAATAAACTCTATAATTACTATAACGATCGCACCTTTTCAAAAATTAGTCTTGGATATAATCCGCGTTAAATTTAATATAATAATCGGCGCGATACGGCCAGCGACACTGCCGCGGTCTTAATTGGATTCTACAGTTTCGGTGATCTCCCACGCTACCAAACTCTTAGGCCGGTATTCATAGTCTTCAAGATCGTCTTAAGTAATGTCTTAAGACGCTAATACGGCTCTGTGATTGGTTCATGACATCTTAAGATTGAACTTAAGACGGTCTTAAATAACTATGAATACCGGCCTTAGAATATCTTCGAACATTCTAACTTATTAAATCTAGAATAATCTATACAATAATAATACATTAATTTATTAAAGATAATAATTTTTGTCAATAATTTTTAAATTAAAACAACGATAAATTGTATTCTTTAAAAAATAAGTTTAATAATATTTTTTAAATAAAATAATTAATATTAACCATGTTAATTATCATTAAAAGAAAAAAAAATTTGCCATTAGTATATACTAATTTATGTACGTATCAATTAAATTGAAACAATTTCTGCTATTAATTAGAAATCGAGTAATTTCTATTAAAAAAACTCAATCAAATATTATCTTATTGTTAGATGACGGTACCGATACCTTGTTTACGCGGCGGCGTAAACAAGATAATATATGAAATATATCAATCTTGAGACGGTCTGGTATTGCATAAGCAGACTTGATCAAGATCGTCTTAAGCGTTGACTTGAGATTGGACTATGAATACCGGCCCGATACTCTGATACGCGACAATTACCTCGCTCGCGTAAACAAGGTACCAGTCCACTGAAGTCCACAGAACGAAGTGCAAAATATATATTAACATCCTCATTTATCGAAATAATTTAAAATATGAGAAATAAATATTCCGCATTTATGTTTAGTTTATTGTGTAAATATTACGTGGCAATGTTAAATATTTATAGTCACATTAAATATTTCGTGACAACAAGATTGGCTGGACTTGTACGTTGACAAAGCCTGTTTGTTTGGTAACGTACAACACATTACGACGTATGCTGTCGCGCGCTGTATTATCATTTACGTATAGTGAAACTCGAGAGAGCAGAGTGAACATGAGCTATTCCGTGTTATATAATTAATTTAGAATTGGAGAAACGCACGGAGTTATTTAGAATACGTTTAATTCAAAATACGTTAAATATTTCGCGGCGAGACTGCCTGACGTAGAGCTTTAATGTTTGTTGTTATAGTATAGTATATACTACGCGTGTACGTAATGTTGACGCGCATCCTGTTTGTCATTCGGACGACGACGTTCAAGCGGGCAGGTAGCGATACGAGCCGCTGCGTGTAGCGTCGTATTACCACTCGAAACGCGATCAAGAGAGAGATTCCAAACGTGATAATCAAGAGACACGGTAGTGTCTCGCGCCAAGTACGCGCGGAGCGAGACCGCCGTGGCTTTATTAACGCGACGCAACGAGTTGAGAGAACTCGAGATTTTGAGATCTCGATAACTAGTGAACGGATTGAGATCTAACTAGGCCTAATGGATAGCTTGGACCAAATTTGTATAATAAAAGTGATTTCATTTTTTCGCTACGTGCCTTACGAGCGGAGATATTACGATGCAAAACACGAAGCTGAAAATTTACAATTAAGATACGTCATACCCTTAGAATCTGGCGTTCACTTTCTCGCCACGGCGCGGCGCTAGTTATTCCGATTTTGTCCTTTTCATATTCTTGCCGTACGTTATGCGGCGCTAGTTCTACGCGTAGAGATGCGTTAGTTTGATCACATGTGATATGACAATAGACTTATATAAGTCTATGGATGTGACATGAGTTACTTGAGTCGAAGTGAGGTTATGATGCTTACGATGTTTACGTGTGCGTTCAGTCGCTCAGTGCGCGTTGTATACGAATTTGGTCGTTACGCGGTCGACGATCGGGGCTCGTGCAGTGATAACGTGCAATGCGTGATAATAAACTATCGCGTAAGTAAACTATATCGTGCGTGATAATAAATCACGCTCTCTCACGCTCTCTCTCTCTCTCTCTCTCTCTCTCTCTCAAATAGTTATTTTTCGAGATAATATATATTCAATTGGCGCAATTTAAAGATATCATTCTTTTTTTTGTAATAGATAATCACTTAGATTAAATAAGGTAACGCAATTTCTTGTGATAAATATACTACTACTTGGGTTTCTTGAGGTACAAAGATATAGGTTTTTCAAGATACATACACCACGCGTGTTCTTGGCGCCTTTTTCTTACCTTTTTGTAAAAGGTTCTCTTAACGAAGCCTGTGCAAATGATATCCGCGATTCGTACACATATATTAAGACGGCGGTTATTGAAAAGGTTTTATTAAAATGAATATTTTGCGCAATTTATTTACTTGAACCGAGAAACAATAGAAAATAGGAATTACAAATTATTATTTCATTGCGATTTTTACGGACAATAATTAGAATTATTTACAATATATTATACAATGTGCTTGAATTTCTCATTGAGTTAATTTGTTTATTATTAATTTCAAATCGAGAGCGCGCGGAGTATGCTCGATCGCCGAATCGAATAATTAAAATTATGAAAAGCCGTGATATATCGAACGTTTGGCAATAAGTAATTCGAAACGCGAAGGACACAGAATATTCGACATAAATTTATTTTATAAAACGTTAAATATTTTGGCACGACAAAACAACCAGCATGACCTGCGTATTTGTTTTCGCACTACGCGATGCCGCTGCGCGCCGTGTTATTCGAGTAGTGAGACCCGAGCGGGCACGAGCGGCTACATGTATTGTCACACTACCTATCGAAACAGGATCGCGACAAGAGAATATACGCACGATTCTCTGTATACAATTAACAATTATCAATTATCAGCCACGATAAATTAACTTTTTCAATTGATTCACATTCATCGTGCTAATTTGTTAGATTTGCGAGCGGATCATCCTAGAGCGGATCTTCGTACTCTTTTCACATTGTTTCGTCGCTACGTACGCGTACTCGTAAAGAGCGTGTCACGTGTGATTAACAAGGAGTGTTGTACAAAGTTGTACAATGTGTAATTATTCCATTCTGGTAATTAGTACGCACGATCGTAATAAACCGTGTTTTCGCAAGTGCTGTGCTGTGTTGTGCGAGTGCAACGAATGAATTTGACAAGTGAGAGGAGGGAGAGGCGTCAGGCGACGTGGTGGAGCAACCATGAGGGGTGTAAATTATTATTTTCTATTTTTTTTGCGGAATCGATTATTTATAATTATTTTATGTGCGAGTAGACAATTATTCTTCTAAATATTCATTATTCTGGCATTGCTATAATTTACATATATTTCTATTTTATAGTGTAGCTTCGACCTTCGACATAGTCACAACTCCACCGCTGTGCATCGATGAGTGATATAAGTATTATTCCACTCCAATTATCAGAGTATACTTTTTATTTTTAGTGAACATACGAAAATATCAAATTAAAACTGGTTTCAAAATGTGAAATTTTATTCTGATTACCCAGACAGCACCATGTCCAAAATCGGGACATAAGACGATCTTAATGATATCTTTAAACATGTTAAGATGTCTTAAAGATGTTTTTAAGACGTCTTATGTCCCGATCTTGGACATGTGGACTGGTTATCTTACCTGTGATACGCTTTTTAATACGAGATTCATGTAGCGATCATAATTGTACGTTACGTTAAAATTTTAAGCAACACGGATGGATCCTATTCTGAGTAGTAATTACAATAGTTTTATTGTATCATTCGTACCCTCCGTTTTATTAAATAATAAATGTTAAATTTCGATAATAACCTGACAAACGCGTCGTCTTTTCTAAAGATAAACTTAATCCCATGAACTGTTTGCGAGATCCTTCAGACATCGAGCTGTGCTCCAACCACTCGACGGCACTTTGTTCGTGTGTTTGCTTGTACACGGCGACGTTTAAACAAGTGTTTCAGCCAGGGGTACGCCGCGTCGAGAACGCGCAAGATTCCGAGCGCGCGGAAATATTAAGACGCGACGGCGACATGAAAAGCGGAGTTTAAGAACCGCGAGTCCCCTCCGCCTTCGGTTTAAGTTTAACCCCCTCGCTGCTTCTCCTCCCTTTGAAACGTCGGTTCTCGTTTCGACTTCGCCGTCGCCACGGTCTTTCACTTTGTTACTTTTGCGCGAACGAGACGTTGCGCGCGTTAATCTCCTTCCTCGCATTACGTCTGATAGAATTTCTCCCACGTTTCCGCGTCACTTTCACTTAAAAAAAATTCCGCCGTCCATGTAAGTTACGTGCTCAAGGATATAACAAAGCGCGCGGGAATGTAAAAGAATGCACTCGTGACAGATTTCTGTGCGGTTTTAATTTGTCATTTAGGGAAAGTACACAATTATATTCTCCGTTTTGAAAAGACACTCTCTCAACGAAATCTAACTGCTTTTAAGAACGCACGAAAACTGCAAAGGGCACGATCCCGAGATCTTATAATACCCCTTCTACTTCGCGCACTTTATCTTTCTTCCTCCCGGCTACACCTTGTTCTTCTTTTATCCCTACGCGCTACTCCTTTACTAGAAGTCAGAGACCGCTTTGATTTTATTGCTTCTCGCTTGTCCGACATCACTCAACTGGCTCTTCTGAAAGGCGTTTGAAGATAACAGGCTGTTCCGGTGAAATACTACGAAAGCTAAGGACGTCTATAAAATAAACGCCAATACCTGCACGCACGCGCTCGCTGGCCTTTTGATTAACGGCTTAAACAAGCCTTGTTAAAGAGTTACTTATTCCACGAGGACGTACGTTTTTAATGAGCTATGTGTGCCCTCAGCGATTGAATAATAAATTTTGTCGAAAGTAAAAGCAATCCGGCAATGATTATGGCACGGCTGATAGAAAAGAGACAACACGGGATGGACGAAAGAGGATTCGAGGGTTGCAGTTTATGCATGTAAATCGCCTCGGCTTGAGTCGCTGCTTGTTGTTCTTTGCTGCCCCCGGACGCATCGACGTTTTACGCGCGTCACTGTATTTTATTGCAGAAAGTAGCGATATACGTATAGGAACGGACGTGTACGGGGTGTCTCAGAATTGTCCCTTTAACAGTATAGATACTAGAAGATAACTAAAAAAATTTTTTTTCGCGTGAATTTATGTATATTTTTTTGCTTCGCAAACCAAGCGCCGTTACTGTCGGTCTTGAAACGCAGTTTGAAGCTGAAGCTATAGAACAATACAATTACAATTTACATAATTAATATAATAATTAATTTAACAATACAAATACTAATACGCATCTTTAAAACAACTGCAAAGGATGTGTTGCAAAGCGAAAAATGTACATAAATTCACGCAAAAAATATTATTAGGCGCAAAAGATCCAGCTTGACCATATACTGACATTTTCTATTTACTTGATTCTTATCATATAACGATCATGATTCACTTAATATATTTTTTATTAAGAGCAAGTAAAAATGAGATTCTAGCGCCAATGGATACGTAATAAAATTTAAGGCAATTCCGAAAGAATACTAAAAAGAATCGATTTATGCAATTTATTAATTATTGCAAATAATATCGAATATTTTTTACGCCTTTCTTATTTAATCAATTTGTGGCCCGAATTTTTAGATACTTATCCGGTTTGTTTATTTCACATTTTTATTGCTTTTAACCCTAAATTGCTCAAGAAACTCGTGGATAAAAACGTAGCGACAGTTCTAGGACAGCCGTTATATACATGCATAGATGCATAAGCGGTGCATACATGTATGTGCATCGACGGTTCGATTTTCCACCCGCTTTTGTGTCCCCCGCAGCGCATCGATTCGCGGTGTATGCACTTTTCGGCTCACCCCGTTCATCGAAAATCCATTTATTTGCATTAGGTTCGTTTTTGTAAATAGTAACGAAATCGATAGGGGCGCGTACGCCAATATTCTTTTCATTTTCATATACAGGATGTCTCAAAACCGCTAGCAAATATTTTTAACGGCAATTAGATTTTTTAAAAAAAATTGGTATTGTATTTTTTTTGTTAGAGTTTTTCTATATTGATGATGTGTTGCTTTTTCGACACGTGTTTTTCATACGAAAGCAAACAAAGAGAGTAGACAATATTCTCGCGTGATGCGTAAACTTTCTAGGCAGCTACGGTTCATTTAGTTTAGACGATGGTTTTCCGCTCGCTCGTTATCTTGCACGTTCATCACGCAATGATAAATCACATCAACGACTAATAAGTGCCGCGTGCATCTGTGGATACAAAGGAAGAACGTGAATCGAGCGTCGCTCTGTAAAGTACCAGTAAATAAATCTACGATCCATAGAAGTGATTAATTAGGCGCGAAGGGATTGTGTACACGACCCGTAAGTTGAAGAACATAGAGACTGATTGACGGTGACAGAATTATCGGCTTTTAGGCGTCCCTTAACGCGCGACATTGAAAAATGTCGGCTATTAACTCCAGTAACGTAAGACATTTTTTGCCTCGTACATTACTACAGCAGCGTGGAAAAGTGACGTGAAATCCATTAATGTAACTTCCATTATATTACAAATGTCAGATTTTACATTTTCATATTTTTATACCGAGGTACTGAAGATGCTTTTCGGTAGTAGCTATTTTCTTGCCCTGCAGCCCTCCCATGATATTGTTAGAACTAGAAACGCGGCAGCCCGAAATATGGAAACGATATTGTATGCATATGCAGTATGTATAATTCTAACGCGCGTTATGGAGTCAAAGCGAATTATATTAATTTGAATAAATGTCAATTTGTTTACTAATCGTGCATGAAAGCGAGCACGCGTGGTGCACGTTCTGTTAACATAGTATACCTAATGCAACTACGCTACGATATTGCGTTTCACAGCTGAAGCTCGTAACAGGACTAATGATTAGAGCGTTTCCGCATTCGTGTATTACCGTACAATGTACATACATTCGCGTTCTAAATATTTTGGGGGAAATATATCGGGTCAGCTTAATTAAACACGCGACACAGTAAAGATCGTACCCGGGAACGCGGGTCAACGCGTAATTCAGCGGACGTAAGGGTAATTACATTTGGAAATGTCCCAACTACGGATTGCGCGACGCTTTGTTCGCCTTTTCACTACGTCAGCCGAATGACTCAGCGGTCGTTTCTTAGATCGACGCGGGCATATGCCTTGAGAAAGACTAACGACTCGTTTAAGGCGCGAGATTAGGAGTCGAGATGAACAAATGCCGATGTCACTGCGCGGCATAGCCGAATCGTATAGTTATGCTAATGCACTTTGTACGGACGATCAATCGTTTGGAGATCATCAGGCCAACGCGACGCATCAACCGTCCGGTAGCAGAAAAAATGCATCACGAGCACGGCCGTTTAATTACGAGCCCGATTATGCCACTGACAAATCTGACACACGCGCCGCTCAGGAAAGAACTTACGTATAATGCTCCTTTGACGCGGTGATACCTAAATAAACGCGGCGTAATAAAAAGAAAGTGTAATATCCTCGCGCCGCGCCGACATGACGTCTCTCGACGGAGACAAACGCGCTATTCGGCCCGAAGAAATATTGACCCTCCGTGCGTACTTTTTACGAGTCCGGCTGCATCATCCGGCAACTTCCAAAACGTTCCTCTAATGACCAATTCTTTCCTCTTGCGTCTTGCCTACAATAATGGACTTTAATGGCAGCCCTAGCGCGTCTAAACAGTCCTCTCGAGTGTTTGCGCGCGCCTTTCCTTTTCAACCCGGTAATCCGAGGGTCAAATAAAATCGTTTACGAGCACAACGAGGGACGGACCTGCCTCCTTCGTTCCGTCACGAAAGTACTCGGCTTAAGTGCTGATTATGATCCGTCTCGAACTATAAAGGTGCTGGATCATCTCGTAGACTCATAGCATTGTTCTCCGCTACGCGATCGGACACAATCCTGAGTGGCGTGTGACGGGAATGGGTCCAGTTTGATGCGTGTGCCTTTCGGACTTTTCAAAGAGTTTGGATCACGCAAACACGCCAAGGCGATATTTAAGAATCATTCGATGAGCGTCTTGTTATACAATCCGTTATTTTCGAAGATATATTTGCTAAGCGACACGTGCGAAAACTCGTCACGAAATGATGACAGTTACATCACCGCAATAGAAGCTTTGAAATGTCATCGGAAAAAAAATCTCATCCTGGATATAGATTCTTTTTGATATAAGTTACGTTACGTAAAGAAATACCATATTTTCTCTTACGAAGAAGAATTTCGTAGTCTAGTTTTGACATTACATATTGTGGCCGCGAAACAAGTTGTACAATGGACGTACCTGCAGACAGCCGGAAGATTTATTGGACGACTTTACTATAGTATTTTTATAAACAAAAATCTCTTGAGAGAGTCGTCGGCAAAGGCAAGGAGAGACATCCTAGGATGGCAAGAGTTGCATGGTGAAAACTAAGGAGGGTCTTCTTCTCGACGGCGAACGTCTTCTCTAGCTCTTTCCACTCGAGGGACATCGAGTGGTCCCACGTTAAAACAACGAAGTCACACAAATCAAAACCATGAATATCCACTTCCGACCATGGCGAACAAACGCTTGACTATTGTACCTTTTATCTTAGACCTTTTTTTAAAAGAAATGTATCTATTTGAATTACACCGGAATTCTTCTCAAGGACACTTCATAATTTTTTGTCATCAGACACCTCTTTCTGATTTATCTCGTTCCATTCATGAAGAGTACACGAAAGACTCGCGGATGAAACATCTTAAAATCGAGAAGGAATTAAAATATATATTATAGGGAACCATTTGCGAACGTTAATAGTATCTATTATTTTACAGTAAACGCAATATTCTTACGATATATTACATGTTATATTTAACGCATTGTATCTAACAGTTGGGATATCGTCTCGGAGGCAGCCAGAATATCTTACGGTCTCTTTAGTCCGGCTGCGATCAGTAAAATTCTCGTTTCGTCAGCATTGTTACGGAAAATCAGCGTGCATTTTTCACGAGTCGACGGACAATAGGGAGGGAATGCCGGAGCATCCGACGCTGCCTTCCATTGTGATTTTTCTTTCGCGAGACTTCGTCCATTTGTTCGCGGCAGATCGAAGTTTGCGGTTGTTTCGCACGGCCATCCGCGCCCGAAATGCTACAGGTACCGCATTCTGATAAATGGAAAGTCGACCGGCCACTACATATATACCTACAGCGCCATAAATCCAAACGTCGCGTGATAGACGATCCTCGAATAAAGCCCTTTATAATTCCGGGTTATCTTATCCGGGTTATCTTATCTGTCGATAAGGTGAACGGTGAACACTCAGAAAGGTTTCTTGTATTTCAGTTTCTCTCAATGAGTAACTGAATTCAGCAAAATGGAAGAATGGAGGCGAATTAAATATCCCACACGAGAAATTTCCCGCGTCTTGTATTTGGCCAACTAATTAAGAAAAGTATATATCTGTGTGTAAAAGAATGATATTGCATAAATTTTCATCTGCGAAAAGAATCACAAGTCAAATCTGTAAAGGAGTTTCCTATATAAATTGCTAAATAAAATTTGATCGTGTAACGCAGTACCTGTGAAAATGTGAAACGCACGGCACTTATATTTGCATACAGATTCTGTTGCTTCTACTCGTCGAGCTACGCGAAATCCTAACTAGAATGGATCTGAGTCATCGAAGCGTGCTTTCGAACGCAACACGAGGATCATGGCTGAGATCAATCCGTAAATTCGCTCGCATCCTCTTTTGCTCCCCGCGTAATACGCTATCTTCTCGGATTTACAGTTTTCATATCTGCTAGCTGTCTCAGAATAAAAATCATTTGGCGAACGTTCACGCGTGGGATCTTGCAGGTAAATCAATTCTATAATTAAATTGCGTGTGAAAAAATATTAAAATTACAGAGAGACGACAGAACTTTATGTCGAAATTAAAGCGGGCTCTGCAAAATATACTAATTGAACTGTATATCGGGACATTCCTATCTCTAATAATATTCATCGTTATTAATACCGCACCGACATACACCATTAAAGCACAAAAAAGATTGCGGAAAAAAATTTGGTATTTTCGGTCGGGCTGGCAGAGTCGCCTAGCAGGATCGCTTCGTTATAATCTTTCGATTCATCTGGCTCGGCGACAAGTCTCCCGCGAGCTAACAGACAGTCTCCCGGAATCCGTAAACAGGCGGCATTTTTTCGACGACGAAATCAGGGGGAGACGCACGTAGTTTCTGTGTTTCCACAAGCGTGTTCGACTCGCCCACGCCGTAAAAACGACCGCGCTCGAAAACGAATCTTCCCCCTCCCGAGGGCTTTACAGATAATTAACTGACATTAACGTTCCATTCGTCGGGCGTGGTTACGTTCGCGGTTAGCTCGTATTTCTCCACGAGAGTCGGTGCATACGTGTTTTTACGACTGATAAGGATCGCTTTTCCACCGAGACATCCTGCTCCGCGTACCTCGTTCCACCGCTATCCCGACCTCGTCCTGGACACAACGACTCTGCCGACAGAGCGGATTACTAAATTCATTGGCTTCGTTTTGTACGGAGGACTTCGCCTCCACGTCGCCGACAACGTTTCTCCTTGGCTTGGCTTCCGCGCAATTAGGGTCAACTCGACGATTTGTCGGGAGCGATATCTTTCAGCTCCCAAAAGGAAAAGGGCAACGGTATCTTGTAAAACTCCTAGCTATTTAATAGTAAAGTATCCTAAATTCAGTTTACGCAGTATAATTAAATCACATGCGCTATTCGATACGTAGTAAATTTATGTCGATCGGAGACACCCCGCGATATTACGTCTTTGATAAAAATTTGTCTTGCAACTAGTTCATAAATAATATCGAATTAATTGCAGATCGAAACTGTCAAACATTTAGAAGAGACTTCTCGAAGCTGCGTATTGGAAATGAAATTAATAATCGCTTAGCAATACGAGACAACCCCCGTCACAGCGTCTGGCGTTTCTACCGGCATTAGAAATAAATTAAATGATATTGAGTAACGTTTCGATTAAATCGAAACGAGAGAGGTACTTAAGTACGGGAGCACGGGGGGGCTCGCGAATGGCGAATCGCGCGTCGTGTGTGGCGCGCGCGTTTGCGCGATCGGAAATCCGTAAGCGCGATGCCGCCAATAAAATATGCACGTACACTCGCTGCTTCGTGTAGGTGCCGCGCTACATCCCACGTGGCCGTACCCTACACGGACGTCTCGCGTGTATTAATCTGCATAAACTCATTCCTATGCAAACGAAGAGATTCGACGTTGAACTAGGATATCACGCGAAGCCTCCGCGGCTTACATCGCGGCTTAAACGAGCTCCTATACGTGGAACACGCGTGCGGGTGCATGCCGTCCGCGTGCAAGCTGCGCCTGCGGTGTGAGAGCATAAAATATATAGAGGACACATACGCGCATGTGTATGCGTGTGTATGTGTGTATCGTAAACGTTACCGATCGTAAACGGAATCTCCTTCGTCGCGTCGACGGCATAATAATTGCGAAATCCCCGTTTTCTCCCGTGGTAGACGACGCCGGCCCCGGCCATCCAAAAGGACGGCGACCGCGACGACGAGAAAATGGCACCTGCCTGAAACGATCGTGCGATAATCTGTCCCCTCCGCAGTCCGCGAGATGAAAAGAAAACAATCGATGAATAATTTTGTGGCCGCCCGAGTGCTTACCGCGTCCGGGGAATTGATTTCGACGGAGCGCGTCGCGCGAGCGTTAAGTCCCTCATGAATACAATCAGGAGATAAAGCTTTTATGGCGACTCGACGTATAAACGATACCGTTTTCCGATAATTTCTAATTTAACACTTAGTGCTTAGGGAGATTAAATGTTTACGCGAGAGACGGAACGTTTCGTCGTAGCGTTTCACTGATCAACGAGTCTTATTGTATACCGTTAAAGCTTAATTAAATGTCGCGGCAATAATTATGTCCGTTGATAAACTCGCTGTATCATTTACTTAATTCTTCAATTACCACAGTTTCTTACAGTCAATTGCGTAAGAAAAAATACATTCTCTCACCATGTCTCTCAACCCAAGCAATCCATATATATGAAATAACAGAGAAGAAAGATTGTTTACTTGTGTAAAGTGCAAAATTGCATAATTTTATTATCCTTTTCGTAATAGGGAAGGATTTATTCCCGCGCGCAAAAAATACTCGAGCGCGACTCGTTTACTTCATAAATATTCCATCGCTCGATTACAGAAAATGAGAAAATAAACTCATTGATATAATCATCATTGATACATGCTCGGAAGCTGCAAGCATAATATATCATGCCGCTTTGAAGTGAAATAAGATCTACAATGAGCACTACGATCACGCAGCTGTGAAGGACTTTGTAAGAGGACCGATGCTCTTACCGGTTCTACGATGAGAGAGAGATTGATTGATTGATTGATTAATCGTCATTTATTATACGCTCTAGGACAGGTCCTCTAAAGCGTTAAGACATTGTTACACAATATACAGATTCAGAAAGCGCAAAAATACAACGTATATGAAACACAATAAGAAAAGAAAAAAAAATAGAGATAAGAGGGGAAAAAAAGAAGTGTATATATCTGTATATAGAGAATGAGCATATAAAACAACAAAATAACATAACATGTATAATTATATGTCCTCCGCATGCAGGAATAATGCTCAATTGTGAGTCTGCAGCGAGAGAGAAAGAGAGAGAGGGGGGGGGGGAGGGCGGGAGGGAGAAAGGGAGGGAGAGAAATGACGAGGCGACGCGACGCGCGCCGTAGAACAGATTTTGCACCGTCGCGCCGCGGCTATAAGCTGCATGCGGTATGTATGTTTAATGCGGAGCACGCGAGGCCTACGACCGAATGACTTCTTACTACCGTTCTCGCACATTACTTATTCACCGTCGGCGCAATTACCAACGGATACTCCATCAAACTCGAGACACCTATCTCACTGGTATCGAGAGAGCCGCGAGTTACACTCATGCACATGTCTGACGTGTACCGGAGCTCTCGCAAAATGGGAGTAACGCATTATTGGCCGATAGGCTCGTAAGCCAATAACGACCTGTTATCGCGCTACTCACGAGCGTTCCTCGTTGCTCTCCGAGCTCGATCTCTGCATCTCTGCGAAATATGTTCACGAGCATATTGGATCGGTGATCGGGAATCGACGCGAGTTAAAAATTATACCGTCGTCTACAAGACATCTTTATGTAAAACTGACACGCATCGCAATTCTCGTGCATTTCTTCTTGGAAACTACATGACATGGAAGTCGTAGGAAGTTTAGCTCCGCCCTCAGTTCGTACAGGAAGGAAACGGTTCCACGTGCAGCGCATAATCGACAGAAAACTGAACGAGGATTATAGGCAGATCACATGAAGACATAATGTCATCTGTTCTCTGCATTGTTCTCTGCAGAATTTTGATACTGTAAAGCTCCTTTAAGTTGAAAAATTGTATAGCTAAGTGAACCCGGTATTCAACTGTTACGAAACTCAATATTCATGATAATTTAAACCATTGATAAATTATTGATAATATCATATTACAATTATATATGTAAAATAGTTGTACGGTGAAATAGAATAAATTTCTCTTAATAAAAATATCTTTGCATTGACAATGTCTCTCTTGTGCGCGATAGTCGCGAGTGACGATTTTTAAATACACGGAACATCAGTCTCATGTTTCAGTGTAGCATTCACTATTCAGAATGACATACTCGCGCGATAATTGCGCGCGTCGTTTCTCCGCCAAGGTGAACTCATTCTCCGGGAGCAGTCAACGAAGCGACTCGCTTTGTCGGTCGCCTACCCAACTTGCAAATCGTCAAGCATGACATAACGATTGCGCTCTTTTTTTGTTTCAGGTTGACGAGGTAGAAATGGCACGGCGGGAGTCTCGGTGAGGAAAGGGCGAGGGTGAAGCCCTCGCAGGAAAAGGGAGCTATGGTGAAAAGCTTGGGTTTCCTCGCCAGAAGGGCACCACCTGCTGTCCACCTTTTCGTCGTTTTGCTCGCGCTTGCCCCCGCCTACCACGGCGTGGACCTCTGTAAGTAGTTCCTAAGCTCTAATCCGCAGGCCTTATAGTATACCCGTCGCGTCTCCGTCTCCGTCTTCGTCTCGTCGTGAAACTTCGTTCGACTATAGCTCCTTGGCTCGAAGTCGCGCACAGGTTGTTTCGTTTATAAGTTATTAACGACGCGGAGGTTGCGCGACCCCAGAACTTACGTCGCAGTCGACGAACTTTCGATCCGGGATCGGCTTTGACCGTGGTCATTAGGTATCTTGCGTACCTATCTGGAGACGTTGCGTCTTATCTATCATTCGAGTCGCGCGCGCCTATATTTAGCGACGTCCCGTGGGTTCTCGAGTGGGCGAGACCTGAACATCTAAACCTGAACGTTATCACCGACAAGAAAAATATTGATAATGTACAAAAAAGAAACTATCGCAAAAATTTTCATAAGTAATAAAAGACTAATATAATATTATTATCTTATTACTAATAAAATTACTATTCTCTTATTTAAATTTTAACTACACGGAAAAAAAAATTTACTTGAAACAAATAAATTCTGCTAGGGACTATTGGAGTAATTTATTTCTTTGAAGCAATGAAATTTTACTTGAAACAAGTAAATTTCTTTTTCCGTGTATACACGTGTAAAAGAAATTTACTTATTTTAAGTAAAATTTACTTGTTTCAAGTAAAATTTCATTGCTTCAAAGAAATAAATTACTCCAATAGTCCCTAGCAGGATTTACTTGTTTCAAGTAAATTTTTTTTCCGTGTACTAACATCATCTTCCAAAAAAGATCAGAATCAAAATAAAAATTAATACATGGTTGACAACTTCAATCAATGTTGTTAGAATTATAATTAATAGATAATAAATCCATAATTAGTCGGAATATATATGCTTTAATAAAAAAAATAGCCTTATAAAAAATCAACGAGAATAAAGAAAATCCCACATAAAGAAAATCTCGCTCTCAAGATGTAGTACCCCAGACGGAGTGCCCTATCTTATCGTATTAATAATAAGTAATCGCTCTGTTCCGAAGCCCTGTTTGCGAGAAGCAGCTTAATAGAAATAGATTTCCGGACGTAGGAGAGAAAAATTGCATCGTAGGCATCGTAGCCGTGATAATGGAAAGCTTAATAATTGCGCCCCTCACGGAGCCCTTCCAAACAACATCCTCAGCGATTTTCTCCCTTTCCTCGTAATCTATCTTAGCGTCAATAGCCGGAAAGTAATCGATGGTGTTTTTCTCGAGTGGAGAGTCCCGTTAACGACGAGCGACTTTTACCGGACATCCTCCAAGGGTGGAATCATGCAAGACGTCTTGCGCGCCGTCAGGCGTCTCGAGGATTAACGGAGGGAGATCGGCGTCTCCGCATCTCGAAAAAGGGTGTCGCGTTTATTCACCCTTATTCACGATCGATTTACTAGTGTGATATCTTACGGTGACTCGTTAGGCCGGGCGCGCCGACAAAGGAAACGGATTCTGCCGGTCGAACTTTATCGAGGACGGGCGGTCGTGAGAATTCCGGCGAGGGTGCGCGATACGCGCGCGATATATATCGGCTGGACCTTCATTAATAATAATAGCGATTCGCTCGCCATGTTGGCCAGCCAGAGATCTCGATCGGTATTCCCTCCCTTTGTTGGCACGACTTTCCTACCATTGATTCGAATCGCCCTCTCGCGCTGCCCCCGCTGAATACGTGGACATACATTAGTGACGGGATCGCGATGTATCGGGCTGACCTTCATTAATAATAATACCGAGTTTGCCGTCGCATTGGTTTCGGGCCTTATACTGTGCGCCGCGGCCGCGACGTTTTCGAACATGCTCCTCGCGTTCTCGCTCTTGGGCCGCGAGACGCGACTTTCCCGTTATCGATGCCGGGCGCAACTCCGCGCGGAATCCGAAGACATATATTAGCGGCGGACATATCGGGAGAGCCTTCATTAATAACAACGACCAGTCCGCACGAGCGGCCGATCGCCGGTTTCCTCCCTTTGTCGACTCGACTCTCTTACTGCTGATTCTAATCGGCCGGCGCGCAGTCCGAGGAAGTCGGACATACATATATTAGAGCACCGGAATCGCGATATGACGAGAGGAGCTCCGTTAGTAATAACGGCGATTAATCCGATCGGCCGTTTCGCCGGCCAGTTCCCGACGCGACGGGCGCCGCGCCGCGTTTGTATTAAGGCGCGCAATTTTCCATCCGCCGATTACGATCGAAATCGCGCGCGCGGCGCGCATTAGCAACGCATCGTACCCCCGATGGATATTCCCCCCGATATCATTTCCGACCATCTCTCCCCGCGAGTTGCAAATGACAAAGCCCGCCCAAGTTATTCCAGTTGCAAACTCAAGGAACCGATTGTATATCATCGAAATACGTACGTCGCGCAAATTGCCAGCATTATATGTATTTGTAAACCGCTTCGGCGAATCCACGCTTTACAGAGATTCCATTTCGGCAATAAAATACGTTGGATTAAAACGTAAGACCAAAATACACATTTCACAACGGCCGACGCCTGCGCGCGCGGCCCGGCCGGCCGGGCGCGGAATTACGAGGCGGGGTGGTATCGTCGGAAGAACACTGCAAACTTTCGCCCGGTATTAATGGCCACCTACATGCCCGTTCTGTTCGTTGGCTTAGCGCGGATTCCTTCCGTTTACACTCCCCGGTACGAAGCTACCATCCATCCCCCTCGGCCCCGACGACCCAGCGGCGCCTGCAGCGGCTCGCGCTGCCTCTGCACTCGATATCCGGGGCATTAGGCATTATCGTTGCCGGCTACGTGTACCATGCTACCTCGTCCGACCCCTGCTCGGGCTACTTCAAATTTTAGCAATTTCCGTATCGCGTAATGGGTGTCGTTACTTGAACCTGTAAACCGTAATCGATGCGGTGCTATATGCATCATGCACACGAGGCTCTGGCCGCGCTGCATGCGCGCGAAGCGGACGTTCGAGTTGTCGTATCCGGGATTAGTTACGCCACGATATGCGTTCCTTTGTCGAATTGCAAGGACCCGGGCGTGTATCGTACACGCGTCTGTGAATTCACCAGCTTTGACTTTGCTGTAATACGCGACGAAGCATCCGGCCCGCTGGAGTGAACGACCGATATGCTCGCGGCCGGATAATCGCGGCTCTGCCTCGCGTTTCCCCGAGGCAGACGGCCGATAACGGCGTGGGCGGTTAATGGCGCCTTAAAAACAAGAGATGCGAAATGTCGCGGGTCCTTACCGTCGTCCCTAATGACACCGCCGCGCCGTGACGCGAACGATGCATGTACGAATGCGTACATGCGTCATACTTTGTTCAAACTTTATTGCCCGACCTCGCGACCGGACCGACCGCAGTAACGCCTCTCGAAAATGCGTGCGCCAGCGAGGCCGGAGTGATGTATGCAAAGTATAGACGGTATCGTTTCTCCGATGGCCCTTAACCCTGTCATTGGTGCTCGTCGGGACGGACACGCGGGGGCTGACCGATCTGCGCACGGGAGAAGATTCTTTTCAGATATTAAATCTCCGAAAGACAAAGCGTTTATGATCCTCATTAGCGTGCTGTCACGACGACGAGAGCCCGTATAAAGTCCAAGCCGGCCACGCCTGAAACCGCCACGAATTTATTACGACCGCGGGGGTAAAAATTGCACACGTAACGTTGTCACGATATGTTTGCGCTCCGTTTCTCGGTTTCCCACTGCCAACGTCATTTTTCGTCGCCGTCTCCGAGGATGCAATACGCGATCGACGTTGTGCACACAACAGCGCAATAAATATTCCGCTCGCAACTATCTCGCGCACGCGAAAGATACCCCTCGTTCCCGGCGTTGATGGTGCAGACGACAGCGGTCCTCGCAAGGCAGCTGTGTTCACCTATGAAACAATTAGATCGGTCCAGGAGATACGGGAACCCCTTTCCGCCCCCCTCCGCTCGCAGGTACTCGTCCCCGCCCGCGCCCTCGAACCGTAACTTCCACCGGCACGACAGGCAGCCGCCCGTACACCGCGACCGGAGAGCGTAAACCGGCTCTATCGCGCGGATCCATCTCGGGGTTAGCTGGTTATTTAGCCGTTTATGATCCGGCCGTGATGTGTGCCTATATAGGAGAGGCGCATATAAATTCAAAGCTCGCTTTAACCTCGGCGACGTCCACGTTCGTTTGTTGCAGCCCAATGCATCGCGCCGCTCGGCATGGAGTCCGGGGCGATCCCGGACACGGATATCAACGCCAGTTCCAGCTTCGACACCGGAAACGTCGGACCCCACCTGGCACGGTAAGCGACAGTTTTTCATTCGGATATAGTCTGCCGGACCGCCATCGATCACTCATATCTACCGGCGCCTTCTGTTACGTTCGATGCACCCGCGACTGCCGCCGATATCGCGGGACGGACGCTGCGCTATGCGTAAACGCGCGCAAAAATTGATCCCGTACGCGTCTTTTGCTAAAAGTCTTCCGCTGCGTAAACCGGACTTCAAGCGGAATATTCATAAAGGCGATAGAGAGTCACTTTCGTCGCATCGCTTTTAATCGTATTACTACGAAGTAACGAGTTTGAGAGCGCTACGCGCTCTACTTTTAGGGACTTTCTAAAAGAAAAACAGAGGCTCTATGTCAGCGAGGCGAAATATATCGCCTCGTGTTAATTGTGACGCCTCCGCTTTGCACGCGCGCGCGCGCACACGTGAATACCTACCAAAGGCTCCCCGGGAACGCCCGGCTGCTCGTTTAATACGTAAAATCCGGAATATCAGGTTTGTAGTCTATGGCGAAAGACGTTATTACGTGCGAACAAAGAGAGCAACGCGGTCGCGAACGTAATTATTTCTAATCCAACGGACGTAACTTTAACCCCGTTCCGCGCGCGAAGACCAGCTATAACGAAGATTAGTCGACATTAGAGTCCTAGATAATCAGAGATGCGACATTGACGGTCGATATATCGAGCTGATCGCGATCTAATCGCGATTATCCGCCATGTTGCTTCCATTATGAGCACTTACAAGTGAGAGAAATTGACAGAGTGAGGTTAAGTTGCAAGAAGAAAAAGGGGGAAAGAGTAAGTGTTTCCTAAATAAAATCACTGTAGATATTTTTTTATTATTGTTTTCACCAATAAATATTACCATTAACATTATACAAATGTGCATTATACGCACCACTGATTGTTAATAAAATGCAATTACAGAGAAGCAAAATGGCGTTATAACCACGTGATTAGGCAGCCAATCAGGCTATGCCCCTCAATGTCGCATCTGATTATCTAGGACTCTAGTCGACATCTCTTATCGTCGCGCGCGCGTCGCGTGAAACGAAAAAATTCAGCCGCGGCAACGAGCGAGTGGGCGCGCGCGAGAAAGCTTATGAAGTCTAATTATAAATTAACGCTTATCCCCGCGAGAATAAATTGACGGTGCAACAACGTGTAATTAAGTAATCCGCGTACCTTTCCGATAGCTATCGTTTCTCGTTTGGCACTTGCTCTCGCGCGCGAAATGAATATTTATAGAGCTGTTAAATTGATCGTTCTCCCTGAGCGCCGGTTTATTCCTCGGTTTAAAAACGAATTTATTTTTAATTGTGGCTGACGAAAATTATTCAACATGAATTTACGACCGATCGGGGATTTACATACTGCCGCGTCCCCGTGCGTTCTGTTCTGCGTTAATAATTTCTACGTCATTATTCGATACGTCCCTTGGCCGTGCTGTTTGCGCGCGTAATTATTTATACGACAACGACTGCAACGTTACCAGCCGGCGAAAACTTAAAAACTTCCGTCTCGCATATCCCGACAAGTTAATGTTACAGCATGAGTGTATGAGTTTAATCACGAGTACAACGAATTTAACGTAACGTTTTTGCTTATATAGTTAATAAACGATGAAGCACGACGGTAGAATTAATTCCATTCCAAATTAATTTCCACCTACATATTGCCCTGTACATTTTGCCCGCTGTTTTGCCATATTCATACCCTTTCCCTACCTCGCACCAAACATTTGCAAAATGACTACAGCGCAAAACAGAGCGCCTTCAGGGGACATGCCTCGCAGGAGGAGGCTCCCATTCTCTAATGCAATTATCACAAAAGGACCTTTGACGTATCATACCTGAACTAAAAAGAATATTACACCTGGCCAGTGGTAAAAGGGTTGGTCGTGTAACGCCTCTGGTAGCCACTGGTGCAACGCATGAATACGAGATGCAACTGGCAGAATACGTGCGCCAACTACCTCCTCACCCTCTCAACCTCGCTCTATACCTTTCTCTCTATTTCTCTCTCTTTCTCTCTCTCTCTCTCCGCCTCTCGTTGACTGTCTCTCGCTCTCGCGCTCTCACGTTTAGATATTAATGCGTGGGGCCCCGGTATTCGCTGGCGGTTTGCAGTGCAGCGGCGGTTTATACGAGTATTCCATCCCACGGGACGTATCCCCAGCCCGGCAGACCGCGGTTGTAGAACCGAACGGGTGCGCGCGGCGCGGCACCAGGCCGGAGTATACACGGAGCGTTGGTCGACGGCCCCGCGGGCTCTCCGATATTAATACATTCCATTACCGCAGACAATGACCGGCTGAATGGGCCTCCGAGTCTTGATGAGCTCCGCTGTGCCCCCCGCAGCATCGCGCGCGCCCAGGATCCTCCTCCGGCCGCGCCGCGCCGCGCCGCGCGCACGTCACCATCTAATTTAATACAGGCCGGCCTCGGGCGTGCGAGGTGCTGCCGCAGACGCTTACAACCGCGATTGTGCTTCTCCTTTGTGCTGTGCTCGCGCTCGCGGAAAAAAAAAGGAGGGAGTTGCCCCTCGCCATTTTCTTCGAAATTCCGCGAGATGATAGGCCGTACGAACGTTTTGCCTCGATACGAATTACCGCGGTTATGGCGTATTTTTCTTTCTCGCTCACCGCGGGCGCGTCGAGGGTGCGCGTTCGAAAAAAAGAAAAGGAGAAAGGGGAAAAAATAATGTGAAGCTAGGTTCCGCGCGCTTTCCCGGATTCTCGTTATACTGGGAACCTCGCGAATTAAAACAACGCGCCTGGGGATGCGTTGGTTACACGAGAAAAATCATCCGGAATGAAAACACCGGGAATATAAAATACATAAATGGCTCATAGTCTAGAACATTGTGTAAAGATTGACGTTGATTTTTGATATGGAAATGTATTAGACGACAGAATTCGCTTCACGATATTCTCCGATGGCCATTTTGGCGTAACATAGAACATTTCCTTTGTGAGTTACTGGAAAATGTGTTAAGCGGTGTCTACAACGAGAACTTAAGGCGTATTTAAGTTTTAAGCATTAAGCTGTAAGAAATTGACAAATCACAGTCGAATGTGAGAAGAATATTTGACTATGAATCGTCAATTTCTTACGGCTTAAGGCTTAAAGCTTAAATTTTACGCCTTAAATTCTCATTGTAGACTCCGCTTAAGAGATGTATAGGAGAAAAGCATATAAGAGGAAAGATTTATTTTTCTCAAATGCAACAAAAGTCATTTCTTCAATTTCAATTAAAATCGAAAATTCTCGAGTTACAGCACTGTGAGCCCGCGATAAATCATCCGTGAATAAAAGAATAAACAGTTTTCGCCGATGCGTACCGCGAGAGCTAATGGAGCGCGTTTTTTCCAATTATCGAGTGAAAAATTTTTGACGTACAATCGGCGTGAAAAGGCCGGCGCTGTATATTCCGTACCGCATGCTCTTTTCAGGAATCGTGTAGCTGCAAGTTCTTTCACACGTTTCCGCCATTCCTTTTCTTCGTGTTTCCCTTGAACGGCATTTCTAGAATGGGTGCAATTAAGACGCCAGTAGGAACATAGAGCGGGCGAGATACCGCTCGGAGAAATTGGACGGGGGTTGAGAAATCACGAGACGATTTTTGCCGCGTAATTTCGTTCGAAACGAAAATGGCGCCCGTTTCAATTTATCTGCCGGGCGAACTGTGATTACGTGCTAATTACGTCGATGCATACTATTAAGCTCGCGCGAGTTTATTTTCAACGTGAGAGCGAAATAT
The DNA here is from genome assembly GCA_035220615.1 of Leptothorax acervorum. NCBI lineage: Eukaryota > Metazoa > Arthropoda > Insecta > Hymenoptera > Formicidae > Leptothorax > Leptothorax acervorum. Next base: position 692,008 of record JASTWQ010000070.1, read on the forward strand.
TTAATTGTTATTGTTTACGTGACGTTGTGAATGTACGTCGTTAATGTTACTATAGCTTTGAAACGATAAGCAATGATTATTTCCGCACATGTATTACCTATACTTCCACGCACACGTACGAATTGCTGTTCGAACGGCTGGAAATATGATACAAACCATTTTTCTAACTAGAGGAACGGCAGGAAACTGCATGATACAAGATATTTACTTCGGAAAGAACGTGCTGGCGTTGAGTTAGCGAATTTTTACAAGTCCGTAATAGCTCTTACTTAGAGCTATTACTTGATACACTATAATTTAGAAAAGCACAGATAAGACGGCGGTTAAAAGAGACAGACACACTGGCTATAGTCGCGGCCGATTACGCTTACGCGTCAAACGACGCCAAAGTGGACCTCATCTTCGATCTTACTCCATCTCAACATCGAGTCAAGACATCAGAGAATGATTGGAACAGTGACGCCTCGAGCATCACAGGCGAAGAGCTCTCCGAAAATAGCCTCTGATCTGTCTGTTTCGCAAACGAAGAATCAGTAAAATAATTTCTGATATTTACTTTTGATATTTATTTTCAGCGCAAAACAGCGCGCTCGAAAAAATTAATTGAGAATAGCTCATTATACACTCGGTCAAAAAGAAAGCGGCACAGTAGAAAAATAGGAAAAATTTATGAAATTTTAAATGCTTGTAACGCAGTTAATAATTATGGTATCAAGGTGTTTAAAAAAAGAAAATAAAGCTTGAAGACTGTAGTTTGAGAAACTTTTAATGTCGTTTGCGTGGGATGAATAGTTTTCCGGTGGCGGATGTCACAGTGAGGGCCTGCAAAATTGATTAATAGAAAGTTACATACAAAAGTTGTAGAGTTGTAACAAATGCATCAAACGATGATACCTATTTGATCTTAAGTACAGTTATGAAGAAAATCTCAAGGTCAACATAAGATCTTACTTAACCAAAAAAAGTTTTATTACAGTGTTTTGAAAAAATGTCGATGTCAGCTGCAAGAATATCGAATAAAAAATAGGGGTTTCCATTTAAAGATCTTATGTTGACCTTGAGATCTCCTTTATAACTGCACTCAAGGTCAAATTGGTATCATCGTTTGATGCATTTGTTAGAACTTTACAACTTTTGTATGTAACTTTTTTTCCCCTAATCTCTTGTTTTCGAGATATTGTACTAGTCAAATACATTTTTTTTCACCCTGTATAACTCAGCGAAAAATTATCGTATCAAATTCCGCAAAATCGCATTTTAAAGGGGAAAATGAGAACTTTCACCCGCTTTTTATCCCATTGAGCGTCGTCAACTGATTCACTCCGTGCACCTCAGGAAACTGGACTTTCTATTAATCAATTTTGCAGGCCCTTACTGTGACACCCGCCACCGGAAAACTATTCAGCCCACGCAAACGACATTAAAAGTTTCTCAAACTAGAGTCTTCAAGCTTTATTTTCTTTTTTTAAACACCTCGATAACATAATTATTAACTGCGTTACAAGCATTTAAAATTTTATAAATTTTTCCTATTTTTCTACTGTACCGCTTTCTTTTTGACCGAGTGTAGTATTACGAGATAAATATATAAGAAATTAAGATTCTATTATAACAATAAATACCTATTCCTTTAAAACTCTATTTAAGTTAGCAGTCTAAAAGCATGCAAATTCCACAACGTATAATCAATTCGAAACAAAATATTTCTCTTCAAAAGAAAATAACCGCGATTTGAATAGTCTTAGGGCTCAATTTAGTTCGGCGATATTCGCGCTATGCATCTCGTAGTTCGTAGAGATAGCGACAGCGAATGTCAGTAAAGATTCGATTAGTAAGTGACCGGAACCATCTTTCCCTGATTTCGCGACGGAGAAACTAACGATTCTTTGGAGGTATGTACTTTCTCCTGGCTGTAGTCTATCGTGATAATATTTATTGCGCGAGAGACGCGGCTCGCTGCTCATCTTTACACTTGCGAAGATATCCTATTTATCATAAGGACTCATTGTCGCAGAGCGTTTGGTTCGAAAATGTAAATATGCATTTTACGTCAACAAAGGTGGCTGACCGTTCTATCTCAGCGCTTTGCTATTTATTTGTTCGCGGAAAACTAATTCGAAAACTTTTTGTGTGTGTCGCTACTTATTTAATTCGCCGAATCGGAATCCGCCTTATAAATCTATCCTTATAAAGCGGAATTTTTTAGGCGGACCTAATAAACAGAAATCGAAAAGATATGATTAAGGGAATGAAAGCAGAATACGTTTGAAGAGTAATTTTATTTAATAAATTCGTCTAGTCACTGAACTGATATTCTTCTCCAATCTAAATATTTAATTGCACAGATCGTCTGACGCGGCATATATTATATACCTATAGGGTAGGTAAGTCGGGATAAGATGCTATAATTATAAGTTATATTATAGAAATAACCTCAGAAGAACAAACCAATAGTCACAACCGTTTCGGAATTTTTGCAAGATGATACTTAAGCTTTCATATAGCGCGGGAATTTAAACTTTTATATAGCAGAGCTGAAAATAGCCACCCTAAAAGTTATCGTTAAAATGTAATTTGATCATATGTTTATCCCTGCAAAACTTATAGCATCTTACCCTTATATTTAGGTAAGATGCCACCTGTAATGGAGGAAGATGCCAGTACTGTGAGAAACATGCAGCACTCAATAAATGAAGTGCAATACGTATCTATACAAAAACATAGATTTATTTTCAACAGTAAACTATTTAACTACTAACAATTGGTAAACACAATTTCAGAAAAATTTATATTTTTGTTTTAGATATACATTTATCGAATATTGTAGCATTCACGATATTTAAAAAAACTATAAAATCTAATATAAGAATACAAAAATTGTACGTTAGTATTTGTGTAACTGTAAATAAAATAGTCCATCACGCAAATGGTGTTTTTCCTGAAGTGGCATTTTATACCAATAATAAAGAGAAAATGCCACCTCTGGCATGACTCTTCACACACTGATGTCATATAAGAAATCGGTATTCGGGTCATGAGACATTTCACGTAGTTTCAAAATATGTTAAATAAATCCACTTTCAATGAAAAGAAGTTATAAAAGATCTTAACAAAGAAAAGTATATTATAATACAATATTGAAAGAAGCCCACTCACACTATTTGGTTTGAACAGAGCTTTTCAAATTCTTTGGATATTAAACACGATAAAATTGGAGAAGCTTGCACGTGTCACTCGTTATATGAACAATCTCACGTTAACTAGAAAACATTACCATCTATTGGATAATGAATTGAATATTAACAAAATGGCATCTTTAATCTACTGGCATCTTCCCCCGACTTATCCTATAATTAAAAATATTTTAATCTAATTAACTAAGTGCATAAAATGAAAGATTCTTTTATGCTAGTAGCGTAGATCCGAGATCGTTGAATTAGATTGAAAAATAACTTCTCTTCTCCGCGACGATCATTCAATTCGTAACGATAACGCACGATAAAAATTCCGCCGCGTGACAGATTCAATTTTCCCGTGACCGACAACGTCATCGTCGAAACGGTAATAACGACGACTTTTTTTCGCACTGCGAAATTAAATTCTGACCGCGGCTGACGCGACGGTGCTTTTGTCGTACGAAATCGCGCGCGAATCTTTTTCCATCGATCGCTACGCTCCGCCACTCGCCGGCGCGGCGTGGCGTTGAGATGTCCGTCAATCTTCCCGATCGATGGTTTGCATAATGCGAGCGCGTTAACGCGCGCAGATAGCGAGCAGTCCCGCTGTCACATGCCTGTTAATACCTACCCGGCGAATGCAGAATCGGCGGGGCGGTTGACGCGATGGAAAATTTAAGTTCGCCACGCCGTCCTCCTCTCGCCTCGCTCGATTTAATGCCATCCGTCCGTGTCAGTCGTGCGGAGCGGACGACATGGAGTTTTCGGTGGTTCGGAGTCGTGTTCCACCGTCGAGAAAACGATTATACCGGATCGTCTTTTTGGGGTACGCGCGGGGACCACACACTTCGATCCTTCCTCGCCCTGCGACACTCACGGAAAGTCATTATAAATAGAACCCGCGAGCCGGTTTTGGGCACCAACGCGAATTTTTGACGATATAAAAGAGACACAACTCGTGGAGCGGGATATTGTCTTCGCAGAAATAACTTCGCGTTTGCATGCATTTACATTTAATTTAGATACCGGGATTTTGTAATTTTGATGGAATTTCTATTAAAAATTAATATTCCGAAAAGTTAAAGTATTTATTTTGTGCAATGTGAATAACTAAATTCTTGAAATATATTTTTTCATGATTTGTATTTATTTGATGTATCCCGAGATTTTGCAGGAAAATTACTTACTTCTTTATAATATATAAAATAACAGTTTGTAATTGTTTGCAATTGAAATATTTCTACATACTATAGACCCAGTGGTTATTTTCCTTCATAGTACGTATCTTTATCGAGCAAGAAAAACTATAATATTACATTCAACATGATTGAACATATTTGTTTTAATTTATTGCTCATTTCTGTTGAAATCACGTTGTTCGATTTCACTTCGGGTTCAAATGATCCTTATCATCGATATTCCAATATTGTGCGGAAATTAAAACTCTGCAGCAACATTTTAAATAATTTAAATAAATAACATCGATCGACATTTGTTATAAAATTCAAAAAAAATTCCGGCATATAAAAAAATTATTCGCTCGAATATCTACTACAAATATCTGACAATATATAACTTTTCTCAAAAAAATCAATATCTTTTATGATCATAGTCATACGTTGGACCACTCAGAGTTAATTCTTTCCAAAAAATTTCGTGAAATTTCGTAATTTGCTCGCAAACAAGGAATTATTATTGTCAGTCACAATGAAAAAATTTATAGATTGAGATACATTTTGACATCCGATCTGATCTCGTTTTCTCGTAACTGTCATTGCTACTCCACCTTTGGCTAATCATCCCGAACGAGGCTGGTTGTTAACGATAAAGAGGCGCCTCCACCACGCAGGTTGTAAATCTCGCGAAAGCAGCCATTATAACCGCGATCAGCCGCACTGCCGTGGAGAACGCAGTCGTGTTATCGCACTCGGTTAATGACGAACGTGAGGTATGATTATTAGCACCTCGTGGATCAGTCGCGACGCAATTCCTCGATGACGCGTACTCATCGTAAATAGCTCTATTTATGTTCCTCATTATCGAGGAAGATTATTATAATCATTCCGCACCGTAATAATGCAGTTTATTGTGCCATCTCGTTATAAGCGCGATATCTTATTTTATCGCAATAAGTGTGTCTCGCATAACCGACATGATCTCATCGTCGGCGCAATTGTCGCAAACTGTTGTCTTCCTCCGATCGCTTTTTCTCACGCTGAGATATTGGTATGCCGAGAGCGTAACTCGCGCTAAGTCTGCGAGAACGTTTCACGCGGCGATTTCTAATCTGCAATTTGAGAAGAATACACCCGGCCGTATATAACTATACCTATCCTGAGCGTAACGCCGAAAAGGAGCACCACTCTTAGTCGAGCATTTAAACGGTCCACGCAATTAGGGAAGGCGCTTCGCGCTTCATGTTTTATTCATGTCGGCCCCGGCGCAGAACTCTCTCTCTCCTTGCCTTGCTTTCGACCCCTCGAAGATTAAAACCGAAGCACGAGGCGGGCACAGCTTGAAAGTATAAATGGCCGCGTATATACCCGTCCGACCCGTATCACCTGCGCGGGATGATACGTGGTCACTCCGAATATCTCCGATTTCCCGCCTATGTAAATTCGTCGGTTATCGAACTGGACCTCTGGAAATCTCGATAAGCTTCCGGATTTTCGATGATCTCGGGAATGGCGAGTCGGAAAGCCCATACCTGCGTTACCTCTGCGATTATTCATCATTTCCCTCGCGTTCTCTTACTCCACGGGCAAATAACATCTATTTTAATTTAAGCTATACATAATAACAACGATATATTGTAGTAAAATCTTTTGTTGTACCCGCATATGTACCATTCGAATTCCTTTTTTTAGAACAAGGAATTTGAGGTATTTTTTTTTTACTAATTCTAGATCTTCCAATAAGCTTCATTAAGATGCAATTCGGATTTACATTGCGCGTGCAACCCGTACGGCGTCAACTAAATAACATTCGAGAAAGAGCACGAAATCTCCGATTTCTCGCGCACGTAAACGCGATAATATCGGAATTCGGAGTGAGGACTTCGATGGTCGACCGCGCATCGGTTGATCTTCTGATAACGCGAGATGAACGGTGCTGGCGAGGAACTAACTCGATACTTTCACATCTAATTAGATTGTTACCTTTTATGAGCGGACGAGGCCGAGCTGAAGGTGCCGACTGCTTGAAATTCGATTTTTGAGAGAATTCCTTGGTAGTTTATGTGTTTTTTTTAGTCTCGGTTATTTAATAGTTTTATAAAATTCTTCGTTATATCTTTTACTTTCGAATTTTTTTATGAAAATACATTGATATAAAATAGCACAGAAAATATTTAAGTATATGTTTAAATATATTAATGTTCCTTTTAAAGGTACAATGTAATCAAAGCGAAAGTTAATTCGATACTCGATTGTCGATGATTATAGATTGAAATCGGAGAACCTCGGTGGCGCCTGGTGTCCTAAGAACCAAATCACCAAGGAAGCTCGAGAGTGGCTGGAGATCGACCTTCATACTATCCACTTGATCACGGCCACCGCTACCCAGGGCCGTTTCGGAAACGGCGTGGGTGTTGAATTCTCGGAGTACTATCTACTGGAGTACTGGAGGCCGCGACTGGGCAAATGGGTTCGGTATAGAGACATCAAAGGAGAGGAGGTGAGCGCCTTAACTTAATTAAAGATTCTCTATCGCGGCGCTAGATTACGGACACTGGTATAAAATAGGTACTGCCGCGAAGTTGTTCGACGTTTTCCGACCAAGTTCCTAAATCGGACTGATTGGATTCTCCATTACCTAACCTATTACCCTAATGGTACAATCTGTATAATAAGTTATTGTTAAGTTAAATCGTAAACTGTGTGAAAAGGGAAAAATAGAAACATTATACTAACAGTTCTTTTGCTATATGATATGACTACTTCACATACACGTATATACATATAAATATTGTAATTTTTTAGTTTTATTTTTTACAATAACGAGATCAAAATAAAATAATGAGTTAATTATATGTACATATCTTCTGCATATACTTCGCAATTTATAACCACTTTGCAATATATATAGAGGCGATAATTACGGAAAAAATGGGAACTCCATTCAGTTGGAACACTTTTTTCCAACTTCTCGTATTTTCACATCGAATATCAAGACAGTACAACGCGGTACGAAAAAAACCACGCGGTTCTTTAGAACTGACAGATGATCGGATCGATGCACGCGAGGCCACTTCGGCAAAAACATTCGCAGCTATCGTGATTTATGACGTGATGCCGACGCCCGCGCCGATTCGCGCATTTACCGGCGCCAGTTGAGGCCGCAGCTGCCGCGATTGCAACGAAACGATCGAAATAGACCCGGCGATTTCATTGACCCAAAATAATCATGCCATCGTTTCTCTGCCTAAGCTGTTGAGATCGTTATTCCGGATCTGGATAGGATGCAGCCCATTCTGTTTGAGAGCAGTTAAAGCAGCGCGTATACGCCTGAGCGGGACGAGCGCGAGTTCAAAGTGTTCGACGATCAAGAATCGATTGCGGGGCGCGGGATTATCCTTGCTCGAAACGTAAGCCGCTTATCGCGAATCCGTAAGCTAATTTCGTACCGTCGGTGCGCCACTTTGTCGGGCCGGTTCTGCCAGCATGCCTCGAGCCTTCCGCTCGTCTGCTCGCGAGCTGAATCTGCTGCGAGTCTCTCGACTTCTCGACTAACGGGCGAAGCCCACGTTGAAGTATTAGCGGGAGCAGCTGCGGTGAGCGGAACGAGTTCGTGATGGACGCCGTAAAGTTAGGATACCGGCATTACCGTGTACTATGCATTAGCGGCAGTATATTCCGTTCATATCCGTAGCGACGAACCGCGATCGATGCGCCACTACCGCGTTTAGGGCATTTTCCAGATTGGATTTCTCACAAATGTGAGGACTTCCAAAATCTCACTAACAACGCCGCGACCTGACAGTCATTTTGATACAACAGATAAACGATTCGTTTCGCCAAAATAATTCCTTACAATGTGGAAATTCTTCCTTTCCAAGCCGGAACCATTTTCTCTTATCGAGAAAGTATAACCGTCTCCGAGAGAAACGAATATTCGAAGTATGGGTAGTGTTTTAAACGAAGGCACCCCACACATCCGTCCGCAAACGATCAGGCAAGATCACTCGGAGTAGATTCTGTCCACATGATGGCGACCGCAAACATCAAATGTGCCCGATACCGTTTACCTTTGAGGGAGCCGCACACGAGTATCGCCGACGGCGACGGGACACGTTCCCGGTGAACTCAACGTCGTCTACCGTCGTCGGGTAATGTTTATGGACCACGTCGCCGTCGCTATTACGACACTTTAAGCCTCGTTCGCCGGCGCGTCCCCTCGGGCACGATTCCGTATAGCGATGCGACGCGTATCCCGTTCATTAATGCGGCGACGATCCCCGTCTCGCTTTACGACACTAAGAAGAGGCGATACACGTCCTGAAAGGCGAGACGAAAAAGCTCGCCTAACCACTAGGCAAATTGGCCATTCGATCGGCCGTCCCTACACGTCCCCCCGCTCGGCCGGTTACGATCTTATTAATATTGATGGACCACTCGCGCCGGCGCTAATGCGTCGAGGGACCGCGCGACTTCGCCCGTTACCCTTCGCCAGCGAGAAGACACCTCGCGTGTCGCACGATTAACTTCATGATTATTCAATACTTAATGATTAACCAGCTCGGTTTTCTGCTTCGCAGGCGACCCTCTTGAAAATACGCTCGGTCAACAATCGAAACTTTATGATTATTCAATTTGGCACGCGGCTAAATTTGGCGAATCTGAAATTTAGCGGTTTGCACAGATCGTGTAGAATATCACGATCAGGCTGAGATTTATATAATATATACGAATTTTGGGTTTAAATGCGATATATAGGTATCTAATGTAAATACATGTCGAATTCTAAACTGCTCGAAAATGAATCTAAATTAGTCCAATTAGATGTATTGTTGAATGATGGAGATTAATACATTTTCGTCCCATTTCATTCGTTTATTTAAATTAACAAAAGTGCTCTTGATATATCTTTCAGTAATCTTTCTGCCAAACAATTTAATATGCTCCTCCATCTTAATTCGATTACTTCGAAAATATGTCAGGGGGGAGAAAAACGATCGAGAACATTATTAACTTAAACGCATGATTAATGGCGATGTAATTGGACAGGTGCTAACGTGACGTGAATCTAAAATTCTGCGCCGCGACATAGTTCCTCGAGTATGTGACGTATCCCGGCTCGTCACTATTCATGGCCTTATTATCAACTCGGCGTACTTAGCCCTTTTGCAACGCGCGCAAATGCGAGGAGTTACTCGTGCGGAAAATCATGCAAATTACCAATCGGCGGAAAAAAATGACAATGATGGGATATTTCAGTATTGTATCGATTTGTCTCCCCCGAGAGCGGTTATCCGTTATCGATCGAACGTGTCTCTACATCTGGCATCCAATTACTATCTTGTTAATATTGATAGCCAGCTTGTGCACCGGCGCTAATGCGCCAGAGGACTGCGCATCTTCGTCGCACATGCCGAAGACGCTGTCTACCGTCATCGGCCCTCGACCGCGTAATTTCATGCAAACGCTGTGTAGCCTCTTCGATCCCATGATTATTCACCGCTTTACCGCTAAACATGATCCGATTACTAACCCTGATTCATTTTTCCTCGTTATGGACAAAGTCCATTAACGATTAAGAATTAATTTGGAACTTACCGCTGCATCTGAAAAAAGAAAAACAGGAAAACTTATCCGTTAAAATTGCTACTAGATATTTTTATACACGTTGAAAAATTTTCTTGGAAATCATTTGTCATTACAATATGTAGTTAATATTACACATTGGCGCAACGTTGACGCGGAAACATTTTAACTGCTATTTGTTAAAGTGTTGCAAATAACAAAGCAAACGGATATTACAAATTTCCCTACGAAAATCAAGGGAGTGTCTTTTCTCTAAGGCTAGACATGAAGTGGTTGTGAGAGAAATCCGATTAATTATTGTACGAGGAAATGAGATTAACTAGGCAGACGCTCGTAGAAGGAAGCGAAATTTTTGCTTCCGCAGCAAATATACCCGAGACAGCAAATATTCCCTTTCCCGCGTCACGCGCTGCGGAAAGTTTTTCCAGGGTTTTGCGGAGATATCCGGACGAGAAGGAGAGAAAGAGAAAAAACGTTCTACAAAGGCTCGTGCGCTGCGCCGAGACGATAAGAAACCACGAGGTCTTTAACAGTTTCGGTGACAAGAGAGGAGCGTTAACGTATTCTGACGTGTGCACTTGTGCGCGTGCAAAGTGCATACATATACGCCGTCGCATAACGCGTACACGCGCACACGTATATACGCGCCAGCGTAAAATGACGTGAATAGTACCGCGTAATGCTAATAATAATTGTCACGCAAGGGGACGAAAGACGGAGGCACTCCAGCTTCAAAAGGCCGCCAGAGGTAATTAAAGCTTGAGGCGCGACCTTTCTCTCGCTCTTTCTCTCCATCTCTCTCTCGCCTCCGTCTTTCACCCTCATTCGCGCTCGCGCTTTCGCCAAGAAAGAGAAAACATCATCCAATTCCTGCCACCGGCTCTAGCGCTCGTCTCAATAATAAATACCCCACGTCAAAAACCGACCCCACTTCTCATTAGTCTACGCGCCACGGCGTGCTCCCATCGGCCGTGCTCCATCGACGGACGGGAGATTAAATAGATTTTCTTGGAATCTCCGGTGCAGTTAAATTCGCCCAAGCGCAGCTTGCGCAGTTCGCAGCCTGCAGGAAATGGTACGTTCTGCGTAGAGAAGTTTTCTCGAAACGATGATATTTTTTTCTCACCGTAGTTCCGGCTTGTGGAACACAACGTGCGTTCCGTGTCATCAAAATATCGCAATTAACGCGCAATTAAACATTATATCCGCGAACGAAAGTTCGGTAGAAAATAATTATAAATGAATAAAAAAGGCGTTACAGCACGTTATGCTCCGGCAATTAAGCGAGATAAAGATGATATATGCTCCAAAAATATTATTTATTGAAAGTACATAGTTTTTTTTAGTGAAATAAATAAATATCTTTTGTTTATTTTACACGAACATTTTTTCGTACCTTCCAGATAATGCCTTATCTTAATTTCTCGACAACATCCGTAATTAATTTTCCAAACTTACCTACATTATTCCGGGCATACTGCCGCTAAACTTTTTCTTGAAAGCATTAATTACTCCTTTAGTGCCAACTTTTCATGTTTAGCACACATTTTCATGTTTCATGTGCGACACTGGCGTACTTTTAATCAGCGCATCAAAATACACTCGTTAAACTGCAAACATCATTAGTGCAACAAATATCCGAAAACAGTTTGTGGATTTTGATTGCAAATATAGTTAAGGTACGTTCTAAACACATGTAGTGTATCTTTCATGTTTGCATTTTTTGAACTGCTCAATTTTAAACATCGATTGTTTGAACAAAGATATGACTCTAATATATTTGCGCTATTTATGTATTTTTATTGCTAAGAAAATATGATGGAAAATTATTCCCGCGCAATCGCAATAAAATACAGACTTAATCTTCTGAAAGACAACGTCAGAGGAAGAATAAAAGCGAAAGATCCTGTCCATTGCACAAAGAAGGCAACATATGGATATCTTCTACTCCCTGCAGACCACACGTTGCGTCGTTGGACATACGCCGGAAGAACATCCACAAATTGACCGAGCTTATATTGTTAAAAATGTTCTCGTTCGCAACTATTGTATCTTGTTTTCTATCTTCGGCCAAAAATAAAAGGCAAGGACAGCTTATCGATTATTGGACGACTTGCGGACTGTTGGAAAACTGCTTGAAAATAATCGACGAACAGCTCATTCACGTCGGTAAACATTTTAATAACGTGTTTACCGTCGATTTTCGCCAATGATGTTTGCATGGTGTGCGCCACACTTAAAATACAAATAGACTTGCGAAGGATGCTCGGAGCGTCGAAACCATCCTACTTATTTTTTTCCGCTATCTCCTTAGTTTTTAATGAGCGTCTCGCGCCTTCAGTTTCGATCCTTTTTTTGCCTTTTAGCTCGTTATCTTGTTTAGTGCGACGTAAGCAGTTAAGAAGAGACGTCCTACTTTTAATAGATGTCAAAAATTAAAAGCACATTCGAGATGTCGGAATAATGTGACGGTGACGAATCACTTTGGTGTGGAAAGTAAAAAAAATTTGTGTGCGCGCGCGCGGTATATTCGCGAAACTAACTGAAAATGTCGGGGTATATATTATGACTCTCGTGATTGTGACGAAAATATAAAAATAGGATATTACGGGGAAGCGTATTATGAACGACGAATATCGGATTTGCAATTTCTCTTTCATGTAAAATGATAAAAATCTTCGAAACAACGCTCGTAAAAAGTATGCTTAATCAGAATGGCCCCATTTAACATTCAAAGAAGCGACATATCGGTATATGCCATCAGTTTTGAAACGACTCTTAATCACGGTCCTCGGCAGAGTACAACGACCCGCGGCAACTGACATGTCACCCTCTTTTTCCACACAGATTTTAACGCGGAGTGTTCTATGCGTTACATTTTAAAACGACACTTAATCACGGAAGTTCATGCAGTAACGCGACTATCAGCGACACACGAATAACGCTTTTTCTAGTTGGCTATCGATGAAGTGGATAATATCGATTCCCGCAACATTGTACATAGAATTTGATTCAATTTGATGTAATACTCAAGTGTCAAAAATTCTCCATTGATATTTATTAACCATAAATATTAAAAATATCTTTTAATGTGTAAAAGCAAAAAGACTTGAGAGTTTAAATGTCGATCTGCATAAAGTCAGATGAATTGGATTTATACGAGCTTTTAGAGTTAAATATTTAAAAATCTCGTAGCTCATTCGAACGTGATAGTTAATCAATACAAAGTCGAGCAAAACACTCTTTCCGTAACAACCGTACATTGTGACTTTTACGCTCTATGATTATATGATACATTTATCTTCCGAGCGAAGCCCAATCATCTATAATTAAAGAGTACGAGCGACCTCGAAGTAATGACCTGATCGCAAAAGTGATGATCATGGGGCTGCTCGTAGACGGTAGGTATATAAATGGTAGGTTTTAGCCCCTTGATCCATCATTATCTTGTCCGGTGACGAACCGACTTCGCCGGGCTTTCCTCCCCGCGTAAGGTCGTGGCGGTCGAGCGGGGGAATTCCGTGCGGAAATCCGATAATTGTCGGGGGATAAGTGCGCGAGTGGGGTGCGGTGCGTGAGGAGACGGATGTGTGCGTGCAGAGCGGACGGACACGCAACCGACGCTTGCGTTGATTTCCGGCGCCCGATCCCGGTAAATCACGCACTGTTTCCAGGTAGCCGCTACGACGCCTACGACGGCGCGGGCGGCGGCTGGGGCGTGGAGGACGGGGAAAAAATTAAAGGAAACAAGGGAGCGATATTGCCGGGCCGCTGTGATGATGCCGGTTGCAATGGCGCACGCACAGGAAGCCGAGAACATTAGCAAAACGCGCTCCGTCCACGGGATAATTCACGCGCATCATGACACACGCGTGCGCGCTCGCTGGCACTCGCGGCGTATATACCTACATATAATTGTAATTGCAAGCGTAACCAAGGGCCCTGGCTGGTATATGTTGATACGAAAGCAATAGCTCTGTCGTCGAAACGAGATACGTTTACGCGCTTGATCAACGGCGACTACGATATGTCCTGCGAACGCGATAGCGCGTAATAACTCGCATCGCGATAACGGTGAGCATTAACGTTCCGCTTTTATTGCACATCAAGGCCGACAGATTTAATAGTTGATAAAGGTAGGCGCGGATTTTCGAGAGGAATATAGTAGGACCGCTCGCTAGAGAAGATTGCAGTCACCAGTTAACGGTAAAGTGGCAGTCTTTCTCTGGGATATCCTCTTATTTTTATTACATTTCTTGACGGCAGATAAAGTTTCGATGTAAGACATTTTTTATAAGAATATCATGATTAAATTATAGATAACGTTTAAGGGGCGCTTATTCGCAGTTTTTTTGCGAGAGAGATTCACGTATCATAGATCTCTTTTATTTTTCCTATAAAAAAATCTTTTAAAATGCAAAAGATAAGAAAATGATGGAGAATGTAAACTATGTAAAGAAAACGCGAGAGAATATCTTTCTTCCCACCAAACGGAACATTTTTCTTTTTATTTGGGAGAACCGAATCAGGTCATACATCGTCCAAGCAACACACATTTTTTAATAAAAAAATGGCGAATATTTTTTGCGGATAAAAGTTCGATGGAAGCGGAGTAGTAGAACCATAATCGGTAATAGGTATAGGACGTCCTAAAAATATCGGCCCATCGACGAACGAAATTCCGATAGCGTCATTCAAGAGAAGTGCACGAAAATATTCGCGGAGGCAGCCACCGCCACGACATGCATGCGCCGACGCAATAAATTCGTTTTATACGGCGCTTCGACAGGCAAAAAACGAACACGGGCATAAGTTATGAACACTTCAAAATCGCACACGAGGAAGAAATGCACGGTTCGCTTGACTCGCCAAATTTTTTCGTCATTAACCTCTTTCGATGCCACCTAAAACCTAAAGCGTCCAAAACCGTAATCAAGCCGTCACAGGGCAAATATTCGAAATAGGCTGTAAAAAGTTGCGCAGAGGAGTACGAAATTAGATACGTATATTAGATAGAAGAGAGATGTTATTTATTGTCCAGTAAGTATATTGAGAATTTGCAAGATTTTGGATGTAAATGAAGATTATTTTCGTTACAAGATTAACGCGTAAAACCGAATCCCACCTATTTCCTTCGAATTATTTTTTGATCTTTCAGAATTATTTTCTTGCCATTTTTAAATAGCTCTAAAAATTATATTTACGGATACGTGCAAAAATTGGAATGGCCAACTTTTACGTCACGATCGCGATAAAGTCTCGCGAACGCGACTCACTTCTCAAATGGCATCTGAATTTAGAAAGTTTATAACCGCATCTAGCATCCTCGAAATGCACTTCGATCGTGACGTCATCGGAGATGCATATTTACGAGATACACTTCCGCCGTAAACTGCGCGTGCAGCCATTACGATTTGAAGAAGCCGTCACGATAAAGTTCCACCGGGCTGCTGCATCTTCTTGACTCTTTTACATTGTGCACGCCCATTTCCATCGCCGTGCACTTGTTTCTGTCTCGAGAAAGTGCCAGCTGCATAATTTTGCAACGCCGGTGCAACGCGATAGACGTATAAGAGCCGACAGATGTCCCATCTCGTGCTCGGTCACGTCATCCGGTTGTCATTCGTTTGCAAAATGGCTCGCTGTTTTCATTTTCTGTTCCGTCGACGTTCCTTAATCCTGACATAGAAAAGCGTCTTACGTTCCGTCTAACGTTCTCTCATACATTTTATACTAACGACTCCGACGTATTTTATCAACGATAAATTTATCACGATTATTCACTTTCTGCTTGAGACTAATTCACAATATAAAAAGTATATGAGATTTACTTGTATGCTCTTTTATAGTCATATATATTATATATACAATTATATTTTTAAAATAAAAGAACATAGTCTATTACCAGTCTACACTACGAATTTTTGTCTATGATTCTGTACATGACAATACAACGTAACGTTAAATATGCATATTCCCGTGGTACAAGGTCTTAAACATTCTCTAAGACTATTGCACAGGTCGATAATACCTATAATCGTTACTTAACATTTGACCTTCATGGGCACGCAGCAAGATACAAGCAGGCACGAAAGGTATCTTGTTGCGTGAAAATAGAAGAAGCAGGAAATTACGTTGCAAAGGCACGTCGATATTATCCGCAGTGGTATCTTATAAAAAACTAATTATCGCTAAACTTTCGAAACTTTTTCGTCGCAATTCAGATAATACAAAATAATAACTGCTTATCTCGCGAACGACTCTTTAAATAATACGTATGAATATCATGATGCGTTCCATGTACACATATCATGAATCATTGTGCATTTATGTAATGACGCCAGGGTGAAGCGCATTTAATTCGACGATTTACATATGATGATTAGATGATTAATAGCTCGTGAAAATGGTAATTACGCTCATGAATCAACAATCTAATGCAAATTAATAGTACGATATAAAACGAGAATGACAGATATTATACACGTATTTAATATTATTATAATTAAGTTTGCTGCAGTCCAGTTAATTTCATGATTGATAATATTGCCAAACATATGACATATGAGATATTTTAACAATATCCAAATTATTTCATCATATTTCTTATTAATTAATTTAGCTTCTCAGGGACCTACAGGCAACAAAACTATTAACGATACCAGCAAACATGAATTTTAATTTGATTTTTGACATTTTGAATTGTCATTTATCCACAGTCGTTATTAACTTCAGTATTATCAAGTTGTTACAAAAATGGACACATTTGACTTACTTATTTCACCCTGTCAACATTTAGACGTTGTCAAGAGCGCAAGATCTTGATGCTACCCTTGTGAAAACCGGCAGCAACATAACGCGTAGCTGAAATAGATCCCTTGTTGCCATAAAATGAGAAAGAATCGACCCCCGGACACGGAGAGTTTTTCACCCAGGGTGCAGTAAGCTATCCGGTGGTAAGGAGGTAAGGGCGCGCCTTTGGGAGTACTTTCCAAGTGTCTGTTTCTGGAAAGAGGGAACGGTAGCGCGGATCTGGGAAGGTGGAAGCAAAGGTTGCCAGTGAAAACCCAAGAAACGCTTTTACGTCTCGGTAATTGAACTCCGCTCTATATATGTGTGCGGAAAGCGAGTTGGACTGGTTATACGCCAGCGATTAGAGACGGGGCGAATAGTGTTTTCCGAAAATTGTAGAGCCATAGAAACGTCATTTGAAAGTAGCAATTGCGAGTTGTGAAGAGCGGGGCTGAAATAGGAAATAAAGTCCGAGCCGATAGGCGAACAGGGTGAAAATAGGTCAGTTGCTTAGCCCGCGATATATGGCGGTACTAAACCCATAAGGATGTCCCGAAGGACCACGGTTAGGGTATCTTGACATAGGGTCCCGCGCGGCAGGCATGTCAACGGTAGTATAGTAGTAGAGGTCGGCGCATGGGTGCACTGAAAAGTGGTGGAAGGTGGCTAAAGGTAAGGAACGTATGTTCAGCCACGAGACGTGAGCGGAATGCGTCGTGCCTGCCGTAAAACGTTTTGTCGCGCAATTGTTGCGAGCTCATCGCTACAGGACAAAGTCCTACATCAACACGTTCATAGCTGAACATTTAACTGAACATTAATATATGAACACTAATATAATTATTTACGTCTATTATACTTTGAGAGAAAACGTGCGCGTGAATATATGTATCTGCGCGTGAACATATGCTGCATGGAGTTGTATATTTTTTCTCGTTAAGGTAGTTGTATCGCGACAATACGATCCAAAATTTTATACTCTAAATCGACGTGAAAACATTCGACTATTTACGGTTACAGTCTGAAAACTTTTGGATAGTTCTGTCCCTCATACGCAGAACAAAAGACTATTCTTTTATTTTTCTCCTCCATTCGCTTCTTTACGTCGAATAATTGTGAAAATTGAGGTCTATTTATTATTGTATTTCTAAATCTAAATGGTCAATAATTTCGGTTTTTTTTACTTGTATTCCTAAAGTGTCCTTCTCTACTATTGTTTATGTATTATCCATTTTTCATCACTTTTTTAAGATTCGTTCTAATTATTAAAATTCAAAATACGAGATTTCCGTATGTTTTGTGTATGCAATACATATAAAAAATGTAATTTTTGATAGGGATTATCTCGCGTTCGGGATGGTCAATTACTTTTAAGTTGTACAGACGTGTAAATACCACATTTATTAACATATAGTAAAAGTTTCAAATTTTTCTTAAGAATTGCGATTTACGATACAACTACCTTAAAAAATATTCGATAAATTCGAAATTGTGTTTTTTTTTTAACGAAAATAATGACTTGATTGCCGTTATTGTATAACTAGTAACATTTCAATCTTTATCTATTTAAGTATCTCGCTCAAGCTTCAAATTGAGATTCTGTTAAAGTACATCCCGATAATATAATCAATCTCTTGTTATCTATTTCCATTCGATCGCTTAATTCTCAATGTCCAACGACTCAGTAATTAATCACGCCGTGAGATCCGCGCCGAAGAGACATTGCCTTCGAGTTCGTCGGAGAGTTTATAATTATAGGAGAGAAAACACATATCTTCCAATACACCCTATATAATATGTACCATCTAACCCGGCATATACGTGTATGTGTGTGCGTACACCACATGTACCTATATGTATACATATAAGCGTACCTGGCTATCTACTCACCATGGGCAACGCCACTTCGCGTGATCCCGTGGGACCGTACCACTCGCCCGCGCACGCCCCGCACCCTCTGTACACCGTACACCACCCTACACACCACCGCCGGATAAACCGCTTATTTTATTCATAAACCCACAACGTGGAATCAATATTGCACCGTCGCCCCAGCACACTCGAGGAGAGAGAGACGTCGTCAACGACGGCAACACGTTCGCCGCCTCGACGGGGATCAGGGAATGCGGACGGCGGCGGACGTTTAACTCAACCCTCTCTCGTCTTCCGTTACTCTCCTGCCTGCCTGCGCCCGCCGCGCGAACCCTTCGTCCCTTCTCGATTTGCCCGTCCGTGCTGGCCTCTCTGTCTGCGTATCTCTCTCGCTCTCTCTCTCTCTATCCGCGCGTCTCTGTCGGACCTAATGCGGTGGAATGTAGGGTGAAATTAGTCCTTAGCCCCCGTCTGATCCCGTGGAACGCGATGTCCATTCTATGACAGGACATATCCGGGTCTGGGAAAGGAGAGGAGAGCGGCATTTCGCGCTGCTGAAGCGCGGGCATTGTCCAGACGATATAAATGTCATCGACTACTGCCAGACAATCGCGACGTTCCGAAACGGGATATAAAGTAACGCGTCCGATGCTTTTTCCGACCTGCCGGATTATCCGATTTTGATACACTGTGAGGACACGTACGTGGATTTGTGCAAAGAACGTCACAAATTCATTAACATAGCGAAATTTGATGGCAAGATTCGGTTTTACCGAGACAGTTTATCGATAACATAGACTTCTCTCCTTTTACGTATGCATGAGATGCCACGCTGAAGTTACAGCTATCAGCTCAAAAATGTACGGTATATTAAAAATTCTTATCTCGCAAACTGTTGGTGCACATAAAAGTCCGCTGTTTTGCATCCACGAGCTATACTCGCGTACATCGGCATGGTCCGATATGGCGGTACAAAAAGCGCAGTAGAACGGGGGAATGGCGCACGTGCTCAAATATCCGACTGTCCGAAGTTAATGTAACGCCGTTGCAGAAAGAGAGAGCTAATGAGACTCCGCCGACCGCGCCGGTCGAGTCTGGTAAAGCTCAAACGCCGTGCCGGACCGAAAACTGAAATTGTCCTGTACTTGAATCGACGCTTTCTGTGCTTTCAGGTAATACCGGGTAACACGAACACGTATTTGGAGTCCAAGCACGAGCTGGAGCCGCCTATGTGGGCGAGCAAGATCCGTTTTCTACCCTACAGCTATCACAGGCGGACGGTTTGCATGCGGGTCGAGCTCTACGGGTGTTACTGGAGCGGTAAGCTGTTTGCACTCGCCAATTTTCGTGAAACTTGCCGCGGACCGGTACACCCGCCGGACTGTCCATTAACCCTGATACCAGCGTGCCCAGAGCAAATTTGCTTTTCAAAATCTTGCTCGTATAATTCCGTTTTCGCCCGAAAATCGAATTAGCTACGGGCGTCGAATGGGCGCTCTCAATGCCGGAAATGCGGTGAATCATTAGTACGCGTGTTAAACTATAAAGTCACTCGACAAACGTACAAACGCGCTTGTACGAGCAGTTTGTTTCATAAGTATATCGCTTAAAAGATCAAATATGAGTTTAAAATGTAGAAAAGTATCAATCTCTGATTTTTTGCCTATTCTCACTGCTTAACCCGGGAACGCGGGACATCCCAATATTGCAAAAATGAAGCTCACGTCACAGTAATTTTAATGTGCTTCTTTTGTTTTTAAATATTTTTTTTTGTTTCTCCTTACTTTTTTTCAGAAAATGTTAAGTAAATTTATATAGATACATATTTTCCTCAAATACTAATAAATAGTAGAACAATCAAGAATATGCAATATAATTGATAACAATAACTTTTAATTGGAGTGTAAAAATCACCCCAGGTGAGCATTTATGCAAAAAAGAAAAAAAAATGAAAAATTAGGCGCCCGTTTCCAGGTTAATGCAACGCGTAGAAGTATATGACATGTGCGATTTACATTATATACAGATTATGCGTAATATTACTGTTACATTCAGTAAATAATTAATTTCGTAAGCGAAATTACGTACTCGATATTACGTTTTTTTACAAGATTGATCAATTTTAGTTTATATTTCATGCTACTAGGTGTTAAAAATTTTATTGAAAGTCATATACTACATATGAAGTTTATATTACTTATTTGTATTAATGTACATTTATTATATCTGACATAAAGAAATAAAAAGGATCGTGTGATTTACTCTCGAACAAATCGAAGACAGTATCATCAATAGGAAGGTCAACAACGTATCTTGACTTTTCCTCCCGCAGACGGCGTGGTGTCCTACTCGATGCCCCAGGGCGATAAAAGGGGCAACGGATGGGAATTCTTCGACGCGACCTACGACGGGCACTGGGACGGCGAGCTGCGCCGTGGCCTGGGTCAACTGACGGACGGCAGAACGGGGCCTGATAATTTCAAAATGTACTACGAGAATGATCGTGCCCAGGGCTGGGTGGGCTGGAGGAACGATAGCCGGGGCCAACCGGTCGAGATCAAGTTCGAGTTCGACAAAGTCAGGGAATTCTCCGCCGTCCATATCTACTGCAATAACGAATTCACCCGAGGTGTTCAGGTTTGTATTATATATTACAGCAGTATGTTTTTATATATTTAATTGTAAGTCCTTAAAAAAATAATAGGTATCTTCATTTCCAAGGATATAATTGGAATATAATTACAAAAATTAGGTGCAACTGATATGAATATTACGCAGGTTTTGTCACTGTAAGAACAATCTTGAATCAGTTACACAACTCGTTACATTTGTACCGACGCTTTAACGAAGAGTAAATATATATAGCCGCTTGACAGTGACATATTGTTACCCCTGTATAATAGAGGTAGAAATATATGACACACACATATAAATCCTCTGTATTGAAAGATTAACGCGTGGTAGGCCCGCATTAAAAGCTGAGGTACATCAGGTAGAAAAGCGTCGAGAGGATTTCTCCCGTCCTTCCAGACGAAATACACTTCACTTTAAACACACGTCTAATCTTTCGGGCCGCTCGTCGCGATTCCGCGGCGTGGGTAACACCACGGGAAGAACCTAAAGAATCCATGCGATCAGAACGGAGCACGCGCCGCTTCTATATCGAATTACTTTTCCAGCCAAGGACTCCCCTCGTGAACTCGTTGACGCCGAGGAATCGTTTACCTTCGCTTTAGCGACGTTATTCCTTAGTCCTCGCCAGGAATGCGCAAGCAGCGTCGATCAACACCGCTCGCCATCCACGGTTCTTCGTGATCCTCCTCCACCTTTTACCGTCATCGTCTACCTTA
Organism: Leptothorax acervorum; assembly: GCA_035220615.1. NCBI lineage: Eukaryota > Metazoa > Arthropoda > Insecta > Hymenoptera > Formicidae > Leptothorax > Leptothorax acervorum. Next base: position 713,959 of record JASTWQ010000070.1, read on the forward strand.
GTCGTCGCGCAGCATCTGGTCGGCAAGATGCACTCCCCTTCCCCTGCCTGTTTCCCGCTCACCCTCTCGCCACCACGCTTGATTGAATATTCCACTCGACGCTTTATCAGGCAGACGCCCGTTGAATATCAATACACCGTGGAGCAGCAATTCCGGCAGTTTGATATCTGCCACCACGGTCTCGGTGCGATGATCGCACTGAGTCGGCTATTAGCCGCGTTATTTCACGAGGAATCTTGCGAATCTCAATGGGGAATTCATGCACATACGTTGCAGCGACATACATTGCCTCAGTTGGAATTCAAACGCCGAAAACGTTGATATTCGCGGAATGATTTTGATATGATAAATTCAACGTAATATATAAATCGCGCGTTGATACCGAACACGCGAGATCGCAATAAATTATTCGCTGATTGCAAATACCAACGTTACTGTCGTGATTCGCGATAGATGCGAAATTTCTCCCGCGAGTCTTACACTCCTCATACCCCGTCGACCCGTAACCCCTGGTCCTGTTTCGTAATTTCAACTTTTACTCGCGTAACTTAAGGGGAAGACGGAAAATTCGAGCAGAGATACTTGATGGAAGAAAAACAATTCCCGGATGCTCCTTGAGAGGCAGGTAGGAAACTTTTCGCATCATTCGCCATATCCGTGATTCAGCGCGTTGTAGTCGCGGAAATGAGTTCGCGGGGGCGGCTTATGAAGAGGATTCTTCGCTTGCGCCGGAGTTATAATTCGACCCGCTGTGTAATTTTCGTTTGTGTGTGGCCACAAATCGCGACCTCGCCGCATATCATCCTACGTAGATCCGATGATTCGATAGGATTATGATACTCGGCCCGCGGCGATTTTCATACAGGCACGTGTGTTTTATTATACCAAAGCACTGCAATGCACTTTTCTCATTACGATTCGATACCTCGATTATTGTTAGGAGATATAGATAAGACACAACACAATGTGAGAATAGAAACAATACCCATCATTAGGCAAGGAATTACAAGTCGAAGCGAGAACGAGAGAAAAAGAGAGATAGGATTCCGGCAATAGATACCTGTAATGTTATATATGATCGTTTGTTATCGACGTGCGTTATTGTGTATTACATGTAAATCGTGTATTGCAACGATCATCCAATGATACCATACTGAAAATATGAAAACTCGAGATCTCCGACGACATATTCCATACCGCACATATTGCTTGTTTCATCGTACCCGAGATAAATCCGCTTTAAACACGCGCGCATATTCTGTCATATGCTACAGTTCGTTTAGAGGCTCGACGGCGCGTGCGGTGAAATATGCATGGGAGATTATTGAACGTTGTCAGAAACGGAAGCACCGAATTTTGATCCGAGTAAAATTGCCCCGAATAATTCTTTCGCGTTGAAATCGCACGGGAGAGAAGAGATTATGTCGTAATACCGCGTGTTATGCAAAAAATTCGGCTGTTATTATACAACGGAGAAATTTTTTAATATTAGCATATTTCCTAAAAAATACTATTATTATTATTTTTCATAAATCATAAAATATTAGATAGTAATTTTTTTAAGTAGTTGGAAGAGAGCAAAAGGCCACCTTTCTCTGTTTCATTTCGATATAGTTTCTTCTGAATCGATTAATGTGAAGAGTCGCTGTGCCGCACTGTTAAATTCGTAGTGTAAAATTATACTCAATTTAAGTCATTGTTAAATAGGTCACTGCTTCTGCTCAATGTTGTTAATTAAAACATAGTTAATTTAACTAAACCAATGGAGTTAAAATAATATTATTTTATGATGTTAAAATAATAAATTTCGACACACATTAACAAAATGTTATTTAACTCAAGGTATTGGTTTAAATTTTATCCTTTTTAATATTTAACGGCGCACTTATAAGTATGTAAATAACTTTTTAATCGTTATATTAAAAATTGGGCACAAAAATAGAACAGCGGATACTGCATATAGCGGATAAAACCGCGAGCGCAAGTGAATATTACGCGCAGAGAACGTACAGCGTCGCTTCGGTGTATGGAAAATTGTAAATGAAAGCGCTCTTTGATCCAGCAATCTAAACGATAACGAACTTCGATCTGCAGTGTTTCGAGTACGTCGTTAAGCGCAGGTCCTTCAAATAGGGACGTGCTCCCGTTAGTTTTGCGCTACTGACACCGCTGGGTATTTTTTTTTTTTCAGAAGAGCTGTACACATCCGGCCCCAGCGGCGGCGTTGACGAAACAATTGCCTCGAAAAATGAAAAAAAAAACAAAAACTTTTTGGCGCCTGTCAAAAATCCGCGGGGGCGCGTAGCCATGCGTGCGCACGCACGCATACACGAATTCGCAAACTGGTTCGCGAACGGTGAATATCTTGCACAAAGCGCAAATACAGCCGCGCGGCGAGCAATCCGGCATAAACGCCCCGGTACAGCTCTTTGATGCTGGGTTCAGTGATCACCCTTCCAAACCCCCCCCCCCCCCCCCCCCGTAGTATTCGTATTACGATTCAACTTCACCCCAGATTCCCGCCGAATGTATATAAACTTTAATAGCCTGTTAAACGTAAATTAGAATGTAGCCGCGCGTTGAAATTCGCTGCGAGTACCGCGAGCGGTATTCGTTCCTTATCGCGCGGCGCGCACGGTGGATAACATAAAAATGTGCGCATACGCGAGATGGACCATAAATGGATTATATACTTTATAATCCGAGCTACGTGCCAAACTATATGTATAGTACTATAACAATGATTTGGAATCAGTGCGTTCACACACCGCGAAAAATCATATAAATTCACCTATGATGTATATTGCGAATGCGATAAAGTCCAATAATTAAGTATTCGCGTTGTGGCGTTATTAAAAAAAAAAAAAAAAAAAAACAGGAAAATACAAAAATATATATTACACTGGAACATTAAAAGGACAGAATACCAATAGACTTTTTACATAATATGTATAAGAGAGATGCAAGGTACAAGATGATGCGTGCTTGCGAATCGGTATTTTATTCAGGAGAGCTCGAGCTCGTTTAAGAGAATACTAAAAGCTCGGCGCATTGATACACGAAAGAATTATTACTGAATTTATGAGCGGCGCATTCGGATCCTTCGCAGGAAAAAAGGAGTGATAAAAACGGCCGCCTCATCGCGAGCGTACTAATGGGTTTTCGATAACCAATTCGGATAATCGGGACGTACTGAAAAATCGAACGGAACCTTCGATTAAACCAAATAATTACAAAGTTCCTTATACAAACATAACACACATTACGCTCACCATTACACGGGCGCGCAAACTACGGCACGGTGTGACGGCTACCACACTGCGCGCCATAAATGCGCCCGGGTCTTTGATGCAGCGGTCAGCGGTCCTCCAAAACGGCCACGTTGCAACCCCTTCGTGGTCGGGGCCTCAACGTAGCGGCACCTAACACCCGATCATCGTCCTCCGAATTCCCTTACACGTTGGCTGGTTTTATATACCGGCGACGACGCGACGCCGCGCACGAGCTTATAAACCCGAGCTTTAAAATGCGGGCCACTCTCGGGTTCTCTACTCTCGCTCGCCGTCCCTCTGCGAGCGCATCTTTGATACCCAAATAACATTTTCCCCTTCGGCGAAGCAATCCGATGAAACATGTCCGCAACGAGCGATAATGAACCGCGATATACAGGCTAGCCATCAGAACGGGCTTCGCCGGCGGGGTAAAGCTGGAAATCCGCTCGAAATAGCACGCGCGGATCATTCTGGAGTCAGGTAATTTTCTGGAGTGCGCCCTGCGCGTCGTAATGTAATAAGCGTAAAGGGGAGACGAATTTGCTTATTTGCGAAAAATGAATTTACCCGCGTTACTCGTTTCGCCAGAGAGAATAAGAGAAGCGGGACGCTCATCGCAGAGATTCTTTCGTTGTCTGATATTCCGACTCGCAGTAGGGAAATATTTCTCTCTTTCTCTTTCTCTCTCTCTCTCTCCCTCTCTCTCTCATTTGCGTGAGAGTGCCGCCTCGTCAAAGTGCATAAATTCGCGTGATTGCACGCCCGGGTCGATGTAACGGTCTTCCGCGCGTTCGGCGTGCCGATTTTATTTAGGAATGCTCTTTCCTCTTTCGAATCCGTTTTGCTGACAGACATTCCCTCCGGTACGTATTTGGTCGAACGAAAGCGCGTTACCTATTCAACGTAATGAATAAAACTCCATGGCCGGCTAATGGAACGAAATGGAATGTATACGTAATGTCATAATTATTCTAGGAATCTTTTTAATACAGTCCGCTACTTCGTTTTTCGAGGGTTGCATCTATATAATTCGATATATAACGCTCTATCGATAAATTATATTTATTCGCGTCTCCTGACCACGGTATCTATCTTTCACAGTAAGCGTTTTAATTCATATGATTTATTAATTACATACGAGGTATGTAAAAAATATCACTTATTTAGATACCCATACATGTGCATTTTTATATTTTTGATCTAAATAAAATAAAACATTATAGATACTCTGGTTTTTTTTAAACAAGTGCGTTTTCATGATATTTTTTCGGAAATCACATTTACAGTGTTTTTTAATTTACAGTGTTGTTCATGATATTTTTTCGGGAATCACATTTACAGTGTTTTTTAACAGACTCTAAAAAATGCGTTTTGTTTTACGTATTGTATACGTGTCGGACTGCGTATGACCTCTCGCCGTGTACGCACCCACGCACGTTCACGCTTGCATGCGTGCATTATAAATGTATATCTCTTCTCCTCTCCGGAGAACTACTTTTCGACGGTAACGTAGCACGGAAAGAGCTCAAACGAGTTTTATGGCGACCTATCTTCATGCACCACCTACGCGCCCACCTCGCGCAAGGTGCATCGACATGTCGATACTACCTGCTGTTACTATCGAATCTCGCGTCTTCCCGCCGCACGGTATATCGCTCCCGGCTGCCATTGCCGCGAGATAAACCTCTGGAAATTGGATTTACATGACGCGGATTAGGATAACCGAATCTGATAGGCCGACTCCCCCTGTCTGTCGCATCATTGGAAATGTATTCCGGGTTCTCTAGCACGGCTGTACTGTCGAATGTGTAAAATACGAAACGAGAAGATACAGACATCGCGGAGGAATTCGGCGGCGCTTTATTATCTCGCGTGTCTGCACGGAGCTAAAAGCATTGTTGAATTTTGTACCTCGGACATGGAGCCAGATCGAAAATCGCATCGACAATTCTGATTGCTTTCCAATTAAATCGTCGGTACAATTTTCTAGTTTTTTCTAAGATTTTTCATTCTTTTCTTTCTAAATCTTGTGTTACGTAATACATTGAAAATGCATTATGCATTGTCGAAAAACAGACGTTTCTTTTAATATTAAATTTTTTGGCATAAAGATTTTTACAGGAGAAACTATACCCTTATTATTAGATACATTCACCTAAAGCAAGCACAAAGAAACTTGCTTTATTGCTCACAAACTCGGTAACTCGGTAACTCGGTAACTTTTATGGGGCCGACGCTTACAAGCTGTTACATGTGGCTCCGCCGCGTTATACTCCTTGACAATCAACTTTACGCGATATGATATATCCCCCGTTTACAATTCCAGCGGTATACGGCGCACACAGAATTTCTCGACAAATTACTCGGGTCCGCTAAGTCCGCGTCCGTGGACTGCGTAAGCCGTGATAGAGGGAAAGGCATTCGCGGGCGTGCTCGCAGCGGTAACGGAGTCCAGCGTCCACTTAAGAACCTTCCCCAGGAATTATTCAACATTAATCGAAACTTACGGAATTCCAGATTATCCATCGCGTCGTCGCCGTCGTGGCCGTCGTCGTCGTCGTCGTCGTTGTCGGATATTCGGAATTTCAAATGGACCGTGACTTACGAATATTCAACAGGCACTCCGCACACACTCGATGCGAAAGCGTATTGCACACGATACCGTTTAGACAATCACGCTGCGCTTTCCCGAAATCGGCATTTACGTTACGGGATCCGATTTCGTACGCGCTGGGATATCTTTGCGAATCGCTATTCTTCGCGAAGAAGAAACGGATCGGCGCGCGGCTCTCTTCCTTCTCCATTCAGCAACGGATCGCGAAGTCAACTTGCCCGCTGACGCAAAAAATGATATTTTTACTTTTGTAAAAAGAAGATGAAAGAAAAAAACAACACGAAGGGTTAAGAAAGAACGGATCGTGAAGTCAAGCTCTGCGAACGAGCAGAAGTATATTGTATGGATGCAATCTCGATACACTTCCACTAACAAAAAAGCCCGCGCGACCACGGATAATACCTCGGATAATAAGTGATTTATGGTCAGATCATATACTCCATCGAACTTTAGGGACACATTAAACTTTTATAACGTTCTCAAAAGTGTAACGGCCTTTCGTGATACTTCCGACCGCGCGGCGAGAACGATCCGCACTCTACTTTGTCGGTAAATCTTCTTCGAGCGGTGTGGTTTTCGAGTCGGCTCTATCCATCAACGTCGCGCGGCGCACACGGCATCCATTTTACCTAATATCCACTAGCGTAATCCGTTTTATTTCATATCAGCCTGCGCAACTCACTTAACCGTAGCAGAAATCATTTTTTCCGCGCGGTTTTCCAACGCGACGCGACGCGACGCGACGCGACCGCGGTCGCAGTTAATCACACAAATTCGACGATCAATATTGGAATCGATTTCGGGCGCGCGATTTTACGGCGCGATCTCCATCGACCCCAATTTCGCTCGAGGGGAGCAGCAAGTAAGGGCCCGGCATTCCGTGACGACGAAATTCCTTTCCTGTCAGGTCGTCGTCCGTGAATTTACGGCCACGAAAGTAGTCAGCCCTGAAAAATGCTATCCGCGGTCAAAAATTTACGGGCATGCGATGCGGTTGTTCAGGAGGTGAAAAAGTAGCTCGGAGAGGCGAAATAGGAATTTTGCCGTTGCGAAATATGTACTGTGTTTCCCCTTTCATACCGACGAGACACTCATGCGCGTAATACGTATGATAAATTTCACTCGAGCTGGCTTATTCACCGTACAATCCGCAACCCTTGCCGTTCGCGGCTTAGGGTTATTTATTAATAAACAATTCCCTTCGATTAACTGCAGCAACCTACATTACTTTTACGCGGTTATTCATAGCTCTGCTTGCACATGTAATTCTATATACCAATTCAAGCTCAGAAGTATAACATTCCGAGTATCTTCATGTGTTTTCGGATTACAGGTGTTTTCGCAAGTTGACATACTCTTCAGTATTGGCGGGAAATACTACACAGGGGAACCCATTACCTACACGTACATGGAAGACAAGATCTTCGAGACTTCTCGAAACATCACGATCAAGCTTCATCACAGAGTTGGGAAATTCGTTAAGCTGAGACTACATTTCTCGGATCGATGGATCATGGTCAGCGAAGTAACCTTCGATTCTGGTGAGATAATTAATTATATCTCGCAAAATATTTTACTTGTACACTTTTCGTAAAAATATGGGCATATGTTATTTTTCTGCAAGTCCTTTCAGTAAACATTTGAAACAGTCATCATGATTATTAAATAATTCCTTATTAGTTGTGAAATCTACGTATTTACAAGCATTTGACTAATATTAGAGAGAATTGATATTACATAAAGAAAGATCAAACTTTTCCCTTAAAAACAATTCTTTCTCTCTTTAAATATAAGACAGAAAACCTTTTTAAATGGACAACAATTTTCCGTCTTTCTAGTTTTAAGAAAGAAATAATAACGTCTAATGAAATCGTCAAGATGTAAGAGGCGTACCAATTTGGAAAATTGTGTATTATCTTTGAACGCAAAGTCAGCAAAAACGCGCAGCGTTTTTCCCCTAAGGAATTTATGAAACTTTTATTCCGCAGTCCACTCACGCGCGCGCACGTTTGATACAAACGTACCTACAGTTTAAATTCAATGTTTCCAAATCTCCATAATATGTGATCGAGGCAACTAGGGCAATAGAAATTTATTCGTTCGATGTTTCACGAACAGGAGTGGGAGGAAGAATGACGAAGTTAAAAAAGAGATGCCGCGATCCGTCATTTAATTTCACTGAATCCATCATCTCTCGTCCATCCCGTCCCGTGACAGCTCCCAGCAGGACGTGCCGGTCGAAATTCCGGAATACATTAAAACCCTCGAACGAGGATATATTTCCACGCTGATCCGCGCGCCATAACGGACAAAAACAATGGCCGGAGGGGAAAAAAGAGCCGTGGGACATCGCATCGCGGCGGAACTAGAGACGAAAATTTCTGCTCGTGACGCGAAATCGTTTCGTGATACGAGCCTTCACCGTAGTTGGCGAGGACGGTCGTGGAAGGGATGGCCGATGGAGAATGTATTTCTTTTTGCGATTCTGCCATTTCATTCCAATTCGGCACAACCAAACCACCGGCACCGTAACCCTCCTTCCGCGCCATCCCACTCTCCTCTCTCTCTCTCCGTCTTTGCTCCCTCGTCTACCGATTGCCTCCTGTCAATCATCGAAAAAATAAATCTCGAAGTTGATTTAAACCGATACGTGCGGTAATTGACAATGGCTTATCGTATATCTGCCAGGCAGCGTCGGCAGCGATTTCAAAACGGACGGTGCTCGGGGTGCAGGAGAGCATGCGAATGTAAAGAGAGGAGAGGTGCATGCAAATAATCTATATCGTGTCTCCTTACGCGGCATCTCCCCGGTTTTGACATCACGCGTACAGAAAAATCGACTGTGATTCGATTTAACGTTCACTTGATGGAAATCGAGTTCCCTCCTCTTTCGCGATCGGCTACCTGAGGAAGAAACGCTGCGTGGCGTGAACGTTAGACAGAGGGACACACGGCGCTTTATCAGCGGAGATATAAATCGCTGGATATGTTTCCATATCGAGTGTGCGCGATTCTGAAAGCGACTTTCGCCTCGTCCCACCGTTCTCGCATTCCGTCTGATTTAACACGGATTCGATAGGAATCGCATCTTACGAGGAGTTCATTCGCATTTACGATGCGACTGCCGAATAAAAAGGATTTATAATCAAGATAGAATAGAGGCCGGAATGCAGGGAACACATCACTGACATAATACAAATTGTAAATTGCGCCATGTAAAGACTATATTTTGCAGTTGTCTATTTGCACAATAATGTCGCGCATTTGCACAAAACTATATTAATACATATTGTATAATACATCACACATTATGTTAAATGATCTCAAATTGAAATTGAGAACGACACACACACACACACACACACAATTCTGGGACAGCTTGAATAATAGAACCGAGAGAGCGATATTATGAGAATGTTAAAACAAGGCTATCAGGTCATGATATTTCTATCTTTAAAATAATTGAATATAAGCGAACTGTACGCTCCATCAATTTACTTATCACTTACATTTATCAATTGAAAAGTCACAAATGTAAAAAATAATACTCACAGTTAGGTCATCGAACAATTAGGTCAAAACGTTGCAGAACTGCGAAATTATTCCTTATCTCTTCAAGTCTCTCTCTGTCCTATCATAAAACATTTTTTATAAAAAAGAAAGTCTCTCTGCAAACGAATGGAACAAACGACCATGACTAAAGTACGTATTTATGGTCGCATTTATATAGCCTGCTGAAAAACTCAACTGAAATCAGCCTAGAGGTACGGTTCAATAAATAAAACATAAGAATGGATTTTCGATACATTACCATCGCGATTCAGTTTAAGAATTCCGATGAAATTTGTCATGAGACATAGCATGAATTTTATTTTTCGCGGTTCAGTGTTCGATTCTTGAGAGACGCTCGAATGTACATGTATATAAGTAGTTCTGAATCCTGCAAATCAATAATCAATACACGTTCAGTATAACATGCACTGATAAAAATATGTCATCATTTTACCGAGCAAATTGGTGGTTATTTTTAACCTTCGATTTACACAGTTAAAATACAGAGTAATTTTTGTAATTTTACCTCAAAACGTTAAACTTAAGTACTTCAAATAAAATTAAGTTTCCGTTAAATATTTTTTCGGTTTACTGTCTTGTGATAAAAGTACTTGATTTATTTTAATATTAACTTTAGCACAGTAAATTTACCTCTAATATAAAATAGCAATTTTCGATATAAACGCTATTTCAGAAATTATATAATTATTAAATTATAATGATGTTTAATTATAGATTTTGTGTTTTTACTAGTAATCATAAATTTCACATTTCACAGATACTGCAGATATGTCAGATATTTAGTCGACTGCTTAACCTTCTATTACTGCAATGATTTCGGATATACCGTGATACCACACTATTGAGAGTAATTAAATCTCACGCCAGACTGTAATGTATAGAAATAAAATTTAAGCACATGTATGAAATGTTATGGATAAATTTAATAATACCGGAAGTTAATTTACAAATAATCTGTAAAGATATCAGATTTAGTTAATTTTTAATTTTAAAGTTAAATTATTAAATTTTTCATAAAATTTCTGTATTTTTAATTGAAACAGAGAAAAAAAATGCAAATTTTAAGTAAAAAACTACAAAAATTCAGTCAATTCACAAAAAAAAGTAAATAAACTTTCTCTGTAAATTCGCACCGATTTTTATCAGTGTGGTTTCTCATTACACAAATACTAAAAAGGCGTAAATTATTTTATTAAAACGATATAAATATGATAAATATATATGTATATAGAAAAATTGTCAACGCGCTGCTCGCGCCGAATCTGATTTATAAAAAAGCGCCGTATAGTAATTCTACGAGCGATGTCGCGTATTATGATACGTATAGCAAACGTGCAGCGGAAACGCGACACAAAGGTGAGAGATCGCGATCATCCCTCATCCTTTAAAGTCACCCTTCAATTTCCCCTGACAAAAGAAGAGCTTTTGCACGGAAACGCACGGGAAGCTTTCGCGCAGGTGAGCAAGTCATCGAACAGCAATGACGGAACGAAATTTTCGATAAATCCGATACATCGTTCGTGACGAGGGTAACTTTAACGGCTTTTATATCGCCAAAAACTCCCATTCATGACAGACCGCTAATGATACGAAGCTCGCTTTTTCCGCTCTATTCGCGTGTAGAATTCTTTGTTAATCGTACCGCGTAACTGATGTGTGTGTGTGTAGTGTGTATAGACAACATAACAACACAAAGTTTTATCAAAACCGTTTTAAATGTTCTACCATCTATTTTTACTCTGTTGAGAAAAAATTTCACTCTAGAAAATAAATGACGAATAATGTGAATGCGATGCGCAAGAAATCCGGATTGATACAAGTGTCGAAAGAACGTTTTTTTTTTTTACTTATCTGACTTCCCAAAATGAAAGCGTTCGTTAATTAGAAGAATTACATTTGCACTATATGTATTTATACATATAAATAATGTGTCTAAAAAGATCGCGTACTAATGGCATTTTTTGAGCGGAAGTAAAATTAACTGAGAGGGAGAGAAGGTGACTAAAATTCAGAAATTCTGAGAAAACCGTAATCTTCGCATTGTAATGAGAAATTACGCGACGAACTAATGGGAGATAAGAACATCCCCGCTCTTATTCAAGGTATTTACGTACAAAGGGTCGTTTGTCGAGAGGACTTAGCGACGTAGCGACGAGATCATAAAGCGGGCACGAAACTCTTTGCCCGCTTCCTTCTGCTCCGCGCCCTTTTTCCACGTCAAAGGATATATGCAAAAATGCATGCCAGACGGTGCTTTCGCAGGCGCATAAAATGCATTGCAAATCGCAATAAGAACAATGAAGTTAACATGCAAAATACCATTCAACAGTTCCCAACGCGGTCATTACGGTAATTTAATTATCGATCGATTCTAGTGCGTGTTGAACTACTGTATACCATGTTGTTTGCCTACAACACAAATCGCTTTATAATTAAGAAGAAACTTTCCGAGACTGCTATACATGCTGGGAACAAATAACAAATAACCTACTGCAAGCTCGTTGCTCGTTGCGGTAACGAACAGACGGGCAATCAATATTAATTTAGTTATACTTCACAATCGCGAATTGTCATCGACTGCGCTTGATGGCGTTGAATCTCGTATATCTATAAACACAAAGGAAATTTAATAGGAATCACCATTCTCTCTCTCGTCTCTTTCGGCGACATTTAATGGTGGACGCGTAAATGCGATATTCTCGAATTATGGTTATAATTGAAAGCCGAATTACCGATAATGATCGCCATCGGGGAACGTCCGTCATTGTTCAAAGTATCCGTTGATAACAACCTCGGAAGGAGCGTTTCACGGAAGAAACTCGTACGCTTTCGGCGGGATGTACTTATAGATAACTATGAGCTATTTTACTCGATAATGATGTAACTAGGCAGCTCCCATAAAAGAGCATCCTGCTCTCGTTCAAGATATTCGCGTATAGAGGGTTGTTTGTCAAGCGGATTTGCCAACAAGATCACGTAAACCGAGCGAGGGAATTTGAAACTCTTTGCCTCTAGTACATTCATAATGTTCCTGCGCCTTGTGCGTTACAATATGCCATCGAAATATGCGTCTTTCAAGGCGGGTTGGTATATAGATGAATGACATTAATATGAGAAGGATATTGCACAAAATCCGTTAATTGATGTAAGAATCGAAAAAGCTTTTTACGGAAAAAAGAAAACTTATATACGATCACTGAGGAAATTTTATGAACATTATACTTTAGCGTTAAAAGAAATGTTTTTTATCTTATTAGTATATTATATTATTGTATAATTTTTAATTAATATAGTATATTATAATTTTTTATCTTTTATTATTAGTGGTTTTATAATGCTGTAAAATATTCCGATCGTTGTTTAGACGTTTAATATTTAAATATAATTTCTATCTTTTTTGAAACTAGATTTTAAAGATTTGTGGAATCGATGCATCTTACAAGTTCAGTAAGTGCGACGAATCGCGGATCCTGCACGTTCGATGCAGCGATCCATCGTAATCGCGCCTCGTTCAATCTTCGTTTCAACAATTTGGTCGCGATATCTTTGGTTGAACGATAACCACCAAGGACCACCCTCGGAGAGCCCCAGCCCAGTTCAATGGATAATTTCGTGCGAATCTCTCTCGTGTACGCAGCGTGAAATCGCATGTGCGTCGAATCGCCCCGTTCATTTATGAAAAGGACATAGCTCGAAAAGGGCTGGCGGGACAGACAGGACCGGCGCGGCGCGGCGCGGGCGGGAGGCAGCAGAAGACGAAGAAAAATGATACAGGCTAACGACACATCCCACGAGTATGACCGCCCCGTGACGGATGTTTGCAAATTACGACCCGTGTCCATGAGGGAGGAAATCATATTCCTGGGTGGGATTTCGAGTTCCCTTGTGGAGATTTTCGCAAGGTCGCGGGTCGGAAGAGAAGGGTTCCGGTAGCGTGTCATTATGATATTTCAAACGAATGCCCGCAGCACGACTATGAAACGACGTTACGAAGATGTAGGTATATACTGTAATGCAATATCCGTTTCTCATACGAGAACGACAAGACTTTTCCGTGATTACCCTGATATCACAATTTCTTTCGCGTTGAAAAGTTATATTATAGTACCTATCGTGGTTGACGTTATGACGTATTTTAATGTATTATACATATAAGCAGTAATAGTAAACGTGAACAATTATTAATATTTGTTATACGCATTTAAAGCGAAATCTTTTTCCAACACTTTCGAAAAATACAGAATAATATAAAATATATCCAATTATAGATATAAATTACATTATACTACAATTATCAAATAAATTATGTTAAACTGCGATTCTCCTTCCCATAATTATAATTCATGAAAAGAAAAAAATTTGTGTTGTAACTTACAAATATTTTATGCCTCGTGAACATTTGATGAGTGACCCTCTTTATGAGAGAGTCAACGAGGACTTTCAAATCGGATCCGCGATCCTCGAGACTTATAGATATTCGCGCGGCTGTCGCGCCCGACACAAAAGGAACTCGTTAAAAGTTTATCGACCATCGTTCGTATATTTTCTCGCAATTTACCTGCGAGTGATATATATATCGTCCGATTCCGCTCTGAGAAAGATAGATAATGGATGCATCTCCGGATGCAGTCGGAGGAGAGAAGATAATGGATGTACCTCCCGCGCGGGCCTTTTCCTCTTCGCGTAGGTCCTGCAAGGATTTCCAACCCCCATCACCCGCCCCTCCTCCCTCTCCAATGTCGACAGACATAATTGGACAAAGAAATACGAGGAGACTGGCCATGGATTTCCTCCATGGAGCCAAAGTCACCGTCTCTTTTTCTCTTCCTTCTCCCTTTCTATGCCACGTCGTTTTCCGCTTCTTCTATCCCGATTATTCAGTCCGTTGTAAAAATGATTCACCGCCGACGATCGCTCATACCGGGGCTTTCTTAAATATTCTAAATATCATGTCTCCCTGTCCCGATATATCACGAGCTCTTGCATCCGGCGGTTCGTTGCTTCGAGCGTTATCGGAGGGAACTCCCTCATCTGGCTGACTTAATGCGCTCTCTTCCAGGTAGTCGATTATTAATTGACAAAGGCAGGAGCGACGCGAAAAATTTACTTAAACTTGGCTCGTTAATATTATCCTTATGGACTCCGCCGCTCTGCGTAAAGGGCCGCAGCGCTCCTGCAGCGAAGTTAATTTATCCTTATCGGACGGGGATTATTACCGCGTAATTATTCGGTGTTCTTGCGCGGCTTTGTAGACCAAAGTATCGTGGCAACCGATAACGACTAGCCGAGCGCGAGAGCCAACCGTGCTTGTGCTTATTTTTAAACAGACGAATCATTGTAACCGTCCAGCTTATCGATCGCACTGTTTATCGGAAAACAGCATCAGAGTTGTTTTGAACCCTTTAACTCGCAGTATCTACTTTCGTCCATATCAGCTCTTATTATTCATTTTATTGTTCTTGAACGTATTAGTAACGCTTATCTAATTTCCAGCTAAAATAGCACCTCTCGATTAACGGTTTTACGAATACCCTCACATTATCCGTGTGCGAAGGAAATGCATAGAACGCTGCAGTAATATCAGGGCAGTAATATCACGAGTTTAAGGATTAACTCGTGCACGGCGAGTTTCGAAAATACTGACCTACTGACAACCGCATATCATTCCGCGCGTTATTTAGCGAATAAACCGTGTCCCGCGTGCCCACGGCGGTGGTCCAAAAACAATGCTCTATCCAATGCGGTTATCCGATGCCGGAGGAATAAAACGATAAAATATAAAGCGAGTGTAGGGCACGAGCGAACGAAAAGCGGCACCGATTGCCGGTGACATCTGACATGATCGGAACACCGGCGGTGATCTCGTCGGACAATCGGGCTTATCCCACATTGACGAGATCGCCGCCACGATTAAGGTCCCTGGATCGGGAGCGAGGTCACGAGCGGAGTCAAGCTTCGCTGCTGCACCTCCATTTCGAACGGTAAATCAACGGGGTTAAAAAAAGTAGCGGAGCGATGCCGACGGCCGCGGCCGGCGTGGCGCGGCGCGGCGTAGCGAGGCTCACTGGGTGCAAGATCAAGGCACGCATTAGTTGCATTTGACGTTGAAGCGTCAGCTGCATCCGCGTCGTACCGCGCACATCGCACATTTGCACGTGCACAGCGTCGTCGTCGATGTCCATGTCTTGTCATCATCGAATCCACGCTCGACTAACAATAAGCTGCAAAAGAGACGCGAACACGTGCGACACCGGCAACGACAAAGTCGGTCTCGGGTTCCATGCGTTTTCTTTCTTCTACCCTTGTTCGATTTTCTATTCTCGATGACACTTTTTCTTTTCCTTGTTGAAAGAACGCGGAAACCAAAAAAATAAATTTTATTGCGTATTCTCTGACAATGTTTTATGTGCAAGACTCGCATAATTTACCGATCTACCCCTATCGCGATCAGTTAACATCAATAACATCCTACCGTAAATCTATAAAATACAATCTCCAAGCAGTGTAAATGTATTATATACATATATATATTGTTTTGAGATGATGGAATAATTGAGGGACGACGTGATACCTATTATAATTAAAAGGATATTCGATATCGTGCGAGCTTTACAATGCTTTGAAAATTTAGAAATATATTTATTTGAGATAAAGGCACACTTACCGGATGGTTTGATGCAAATTTCTGATTAAAATAATATCTTTATTTTTTCTCATACTTCAAAACTATAATAAGCGAAACGAAATTAGTAACAGACTTTTTTTTAAATCAAAGTTTAAAAGTAAAATAAATGTTTTAAACAATATAATATCAAATTTTGTTATACATATATTCGAAACAATGAACAACATCATATGTTTTATAAATATAAATTGTCAACGTAAGATATTATAATAATGCTTGTTACGTTTTTCAGTTGCTATAGAAAATTTTTATTACTAATCTATCCTTGTGAAAAGAATGTTGTTTTAATCTTATTTGATATTTTCGCAAATATAAGCGCTATAAAATATCTTTATTCGCGACTAAGAAATCCCTTTTCGATTACAGCACACATGTGGAAATAGGTATTCCGTCACACGACGAATTCCATGGGATAAGCTTCGTTCGCATAAACGCACATACGAGGATCACAAGGATGATCATTTTTACCATTTTTATCTCTTACCGTCAACACACACACGACATACGTCACATTTTAAACGCGAGTTTTTGTACATCATCGATATCGCGACCGCGCGCGGTCAATTTTGCGAGATCACGCGGTGATATCTTGACACCGGCACAGCCTCCCTTTTTCAATTCAAACCCACACGACCACCTACCGGGTGCAAAGAATGTTTAATATCAGATTTCATGCGGGATCGCGTCGAGAACGGGCCTTTCGTCGGGGGTCGTCCCGTCGCCATGAATGATGCCCGGCTAGCCATATCAAACGCGACGACGGCTTTGTTTCCGTCCGGCGTAAATCCCGCCGGGAATTCCGCGACTGAATACCGCACGCGCGAAGATTCCGAGGTTGCGAGACCAGCAACGAAGCTCCTCCGGCGTGGTTTCTCCTTTCGGACCTCCCAGCATCATCTCCGGCTGGTCTCCCTTCGCGCTCCTGCGCACGTTACGCTTGCCTCGGCCGTCTCGGATCACGCCGACGACTCACAAAGCGCGCGTCGGGATTGCATCCGAAGAAATTTATATTCCTGCGCTGGATATTCCAGGACGACTCGCGCGGAAAATCCGGGGACGGGAGACGGGCGACGAGTTACGCTTTCTTCTCGAGAGACGTCTCTCCCTCTCTTCCTCTCGCGAAAATAAGTATGCGTACGCCGCGTGCGTCGCGTTTTTCTTAAATTAGAATCTTGCCGCGATGCGAAGCGGACGTTCCAACGTTCCTGCAGGAAGTCTTTGCGGGATGTCGAAAGTATGTTTAATATAGTGAAAATAATATCTACATACCTCAAAAACGAATTCGAAATTTCTGTATAAGGGAATTAAAAGTATGTAAGTTCTTTTTTAATAAAGCGATATCTTGAATTATAGCGATTATAGCAAAAATAATTTAAACGGAATCATTTCATCCCTTCGACAGTCGCGTCAAGTTTTAAGGCTCCTGGTCATAGTCACCGCGGCCATATTAGATCGTGACGTCAGAAGCGAGAAGTGACACGTTGAGAATTCTTGCGTATCATTGCCAAATAAAAAGACTTCTGCATAAAATGACATTTTATCTCACTTCAGCACACTTCGAAAATACTTCGTGGTTTATCCCTTTCCCTTGATAGTTGATAAATAGCAGTAAAACGAATGTGATACGAAGCCTAGTCATGCGCCTGCGCATAAGCCTGCATGACTAGATTTCGTTGTGGTTTCGTATTACATTCATTTTACGGCTATTTATCAACTGTCAAGTGAAAGGGATAAACCACGAAGTATTTTCGAAGTGTGCTGAAGTGATATAAAGTGTCATTTTATGCAAGTTTCTTTATTTAGCAATGATACGCAAGAATTCTCAACGTGTCATTTCTCGCCTCTGATCAGTTCTGAAGTTATAGAAATTTCGATAAATTTGGCACATACATACATACATACCGACATTTTTTAAAATAGCGATTTTTCGACGTTTTAGAACATTCTGAACACATTGGCAGCTGCAACTAAAAAAAAAATGTGAATTATTAAAAACTGTTGCGAGGAATGTATAGAAATAAGCAACAGTGATGCTGATGATTGAAAGTTTATTCATTCAAAGTGAAATTGGTATGTAAATATTACAATGTAACGACGCGACGTGAAGTTATATCATATGTTTTAATATGACATGTTATCGCATTAAATAAATTAAATAAAATATACATTCTATGGAGGGGTTAAAGCCATAGTGGTGTAAGTCACTTTTTTTAACCTATCGAGTTGAGTTCATAGATGCAGTCTACACATGCAGATATGTTGAAAGAAAAAGAAAAAAAGTGGTCAAAAAAATTGACACACCACTATGGCTTTAATCCCTCCATACATGGCAGAAACATTTTACCATAATTACGTATTTTTTATTCTTCACTTTACCGATTATGTCGCGTGGGGTGTGTACTACACCTCATTGCAGTTTGCAATGTCCTTTTGCGTTGTGTAATTACAAGCTGAATGCGAAGTGACTCGGAAGAGGTTAATTAAGTTCCTAGAAAGGTACTGAAAATGGCAGTATATTCGCATACGCCATATTTACAATTACAAGTTACATAAAGTGGCGTGGGATGCATCCTACACACCACGCGTCTGTCGATAGATTGTAAATTATGGAAAAATTTTTATTCTTTAAATTCGAGTGGGGATTAATAAAATATTATTTTTAAATTTTTATCAAGTTGGAATCGATTCCAAGTTACATAAACCGTCAATAAAATGTATATCGTTACGAACTTATTAGTCGATTAAGCAAACATCGCCGGCAGCAGAATTTAATTTCTCCTCACATTCAACATATATCTGTCTGAAATTATTTGTTAAATGAATTGTTAGTTGTTACCAATTAAAAAGATGCCAATTACCGTTGTTTATAGTATATTAAATTATTTGATAAATGAAATAACGTGCACCAATCGGGAGAGTTACTAAAACTACCGACGTTCATAATATGCTTTATTTGATTTACTAATATGCAAAACGTCGACATAAAAATATACACCGGCGGAATACGTGATTATGATAACGCGTTTAATTAATCAATTTAATTAATTGCTCCTTGCAATATGTTCAATTTGCAAGGGAAACACACTGTTTCAAAACTTTCGGAAATAGCGGGGTTAGAAGGATAATCCGACCCAATCTTGCAGAAATTGCATCAAAACGAAGTTATTTTACTGCGCGTAAAACGACGAAATAGAGTTTTCGTAGCGCGCTCCCGCGTAAAAAATTCGAGCAAGAACTTGCTGGTGAATTCCACATGCGAATGCTGCACAAAAAGGCTTCAACGGCAAACTAGGAGGCTACGCCGTGAATCCGTGCACGTTGCTCCCGTGTGCGTAATACTTTTTCGTTTCTTCCTGTGTATGTTATTTCTTGTTCTGTCGGCCGAGCGAGTGAAATGCAACGACAGAAACGGGGTGGTGACACCGTATTCGTCGAAATGGAGGCACGTCGCCCGTGACGAAAATAGGATTTAAAAATCGTCGGCGTATCGAGAGGTAATAATTCAGTAGAGTAATAATTCAGATAAAAAGTAATAATTCAAATATACTATTTGAATAGAAACGCGAGCCAGAGGGGATTATCTTCGCGTTCGGACGTCCAAGTGTTAATCTTTCAAAATGAAAATATCGAGACAGACAAAGCATAAATAATGGAACGTGCACATATGAGCTTGTACTATCAATGCATCTTTCGCATGAAAAGTAATCCTTATCTAACGCACCTTTCTTCTCACTCCCCATAATTATAGCAAGATGAAACGTAATCCCCCTGCTACCATGACGAGAGAACGCGTATCGTTTTTCGTTAAAGCGCATTATTAAACACCATGAGAGTGACGCGTATAATTACGCTCTGAAAGAACAAACAGCGGGGGTTTAATTACGCAATTTTTGCGCACAAAACAGCCCATCGACAAAAGCGTAATATAATATGTTTACACGTTGAAAGCTGCGCCCGGTCTCTTTCATGCGATATCGCGATGATAATAAATGGGGAACGTTATCTCTCGCGTTTACGAGAGAAGCAAACCAAACGACCCTCCCCGTAACGAACCTTCGCGTATATCCTCGCAGCATCCTTAGTGAAGTCGTATGTCAAAGCGCATATAGGTTAATTATACGCTCTACATACGCTCTTTACATACGCTCCATGCACGCACCTATATCTATCTCGCGCCGCGCATATGTTTTGTAATCCTTAGTCCTCAAAGGCAGATCTTTGCGCACCTTATGCACGATTAGCTTAATCTCCGCGCGTACATTAGACGCACTCTTCTGTGAGAGAAGCTCCTTAATGCTCGTGTTATGTACACAAAGTTCAAGTCAACAATACCTATCCACTCGCGTTAAACGATGATAAAACAAACTTTTTCTAATAATATATCTCTCAAGGATTTCAGGATGCGTTTTAATAATAATGACATGATACACGTAGTACAACATTACAATAACAAACGTAATAACAGAGATAATAGCATTGTACATAACAATAATGGCAGTTATTAATTGCAATCGTCCTGGCATAATAATTACGAATGATATACCACAAAGCATTATAGTATATCAAATTTCGCTGTACACTACAATGGATATCTATATATTATCATTTAGCGCGTTTAGAAAATCATGTATTACAAGATCAAAAATTCAAATATACATACATATTATTTTTTTAAATATTATATTCAAATATATCATATTTAAATATATTATATTATAATATATTTGAAGGAATTTGGACAATAAAATTTCGAGTCTGAAAACACAGATATATGCGTGATGTATATTTCAAGGATCCTGAAAGAAGCTGATTTTTTTCTTTCTCTAATTCAGATATAGCACATGGTAACTTTACGCCCGAGGAGGCACCGACCACCGAATCACCTATCCAGAGTGATGTCTTCGTCGAGAAGAACGGCGCCGCCGAGGGCGAGCTTCCGGTTTCGACGGCGAAACACGACGACCCCACGTACATGGCGATCGTGATCGGCGTGCTGACTGCCGTAATACTTTCACTCGCCGTGGCGATATTTCTGATTGTTTCGCGACACAGGCAACGCAAGTGCTTCGCCAGCCCTATGACCGGTAAAGCCCCTTCGCATTTAGGATCCACCTGTGCCACCGTGGAGAAAGGCGCGGCTCTGATGGCGTACACCTTGGAGGACGATGAAAGGTACAATCGATTACTTGTTGAAAAATAAAAAAATAACGTATAAAAAGAAAACGAAATTGCTAAGAACAATGCAATCCTATACAATGTAAGAAAACCCACGTTGTAATTTCTTCGATGTGCTCTCTTTCTGTCACGTATGTATTAATAGAATTTTCTTACGATTGAAATACGCGAATTGTTGAAAGATAAAATAAAAAATCGCATAATTTTAAAATGATTATTAACATCGAGCCACAATATTCGAATTAAAATTTTAAATAATATCTTCAATAACTTTATAACAATTAAATTTATCGGCTAGTAAGATCGAGCAACTTTGAATGGTGTTTATTACTTTTAGTCGATTCTTATTTATTGCGTGATCATGGACGTCTAGACAGCCGGATATAGGACCATGCGAATACTCGCTTTTGCATCGCGAAACGTGTTTAACGATAATACACGACCGCCGTACGAGGCCGTGCTCTCCTCATTTCTTCCAAGTTTGTGTCCACCCAGGACACACGCTCAGATGACGGAAGCGGCCTTCCAATAAACTTTCCATCCACCGTGCTCGTTAGCGAACGTCCAATAACGTCCAATAACGGACATCCTCGGGCAATATATCGAGTTTGTGCGGCACGAATGTCTCCAAAGGAGATCCCCCGGCCCGGCCGCCTCGTAACTCCGAAGCATCCCGCACCAGTTTCGGCATCGATCCCACCCCTTCTCTCCGAGCTCCCTGTCCGCTTTGTGCAATCCGATATTGCAGTTGCGAGCTTCGTACCGAAAGAGAGAACGTGTAACGTACGTGTAACTTCAAGTAGGCGTGCGAATGTTGCGCTCGCGCTGGTCCCTTTGACGGACCGCGTGTGCTCCGCACACATAATACTAAAATTCCCGAGCGGAAAATATACTGCCCTTGAAAACCCCAAAGATCCGTACAATCCGCAAAGTCAGAGTTATTCCGATACATTTTGTATACATAATTCTCTTTAAATGCGATGCGGACCCAGCGGATCACATGTAATATCGCATTAATATTACGATTTAAATGAGGCTATTTGTGTGTATTATGCCTAGTTCGAGTAAGGAACTGATAAAAGATGCCTACTGCAATTTGAGTAAATAAATGGTAAATTATATGATAAATTCAAAACAGCACCATGTCTAAAATCGGGACATAAGGTGTCTAAAAGACGTCATTAAGACATCATATCGTAAGACGTCTATAAGATGTTTTTAAGACGTCTTATGTCCCGATTTTGGACACGCGTGCTGTCTAGGATATATCAAGTTACGTGCCCAAAAGGGAACCGTTGCATCGTTATCTCTTTGCGATTATCGAAGAGCGCGAAGCGCGCGAGTGATATAGCTAAGATATTATCGGCCATCGTGATCTGATCGGAGATGGAACGCGATCTCGGCTATTAATCGATCGCTCCTCTTTCAGATACGCGGGCGGTTCTCTGCCGACTTTGCCCCGCGATCTCGGGAATCGTCTCCTAGACATCGTGAAGTTGGACGACTACCAAGAGCCATATCAGGCGCTAAAGTACGCGCCGTACTACAGCTACAGCACCGTCGTTATGGAGATGAAAGACATGATGCTGAACAACAAGGGCACCAACATCAATCACTCAGGTATGCGGCGCTCGAACGCGTCTACACCTACATCTACATCTACACGACATCCATACCTACATCTACCCGCGACTACTCGCACTCGCGCACGCTCATGCAGAGTGCAGACACGCATGTACGCACATACATACGCAGATATATGTACGCACTCCGCGTACAACACATCCAAACGCCGCGGCTCCTGTGTGCCAACGGCCGTGCACCTACATACGTCCCGGCAACAAAGCACTCGCCCTGACCGCAATCAATACGCCATCCCCTTCTGCGCTCGCTCCTCCTTTGCTATATCATCCGCAGCGGTGTACGCGAACGGTGCAGTTGACACGTCGTACGATTATGCGGTACCGGAACTCGGCACGGTACCCCTGCTCAATCAGGATGCCGGCGTCGGCCGCGGGGCGACCGTCTCCAGCGTCACCGGCGATCAGGACAGCTTCTTCTCCAAGAGCTCGCGGGCCACGAAGACCGAGGACAAGAAGGTGACAGATTCATATCTCTTACAATTAGCACTTTATGAGATAATTTTATATTTGTTTACGTTAATTATAAATGATATATGCGTTAAGTTCGCGAATCTAGATTTTGATGTAAACTAGAATCCGCTAGAATGTTACAGAAATAACTTCGCAATTTTAAAATAATCAAAATGGAATTTTTTATTAACTCTAATGGTATCAATATTTATATAAGAGAAATTTAATAACGATCCAATCCAGAAAAGAGATTCCATTAAATATTAATTTTTAATATAAATCAAAATATTTATCTTTATTATTTGACTTTAGAAAAGGTTGAAAAAACCTAAAATATTTTTCAAATCTTGATGTATATGTGTTAATATCATGCCTCTCTCGTTTAACATTTATATTTTATAATTATCTAATAAATAGGGTAGAAAAAGTATCTTTAGCTTAATTAGCATGGTATATTATATAATTGTGGGTATTGCAAGGCAACGATGAGAATCTATATTAATCAAGAAAGGAAAGGCGATGGCATTAAAGTTTAATGAATACTGCCGACTAATCTTAATGTACGCTCTATAAATAAAGAGCTAAGAAAAAAATGCACGCCGTTGTCGTGCCATTAAACGTAACTTTCCACCGGTCGGAGATAAATTCGCAATTAATAATTTAAATCAATATGGTGGAACGAGAACGGAACATTTGGGGCGGATATACCTCCCGTGGGTACAGTATAACGTAGCTCGTATCCAGAATGCCAGAGCGCTATACGAGGGCGGAAAAGAGCGCAGAAACCCCTCCGGACCGACATCGAACACGCGAGACGATCCCCTGGGTTCTCTATCGACATGAAAAGAATCACGGGATCGCGGACAAAGATCAATTTAAAAAAGCGAGCATATAATCTGTATTGACGGATGTCAATACAGATATTTTTCTTCTGTGTCAACAATATGGTGATACCGATCAGCTGGAGGCCGGCAATACTTGATATACAAACGTAAAAGCTCTCTTCAAAATGCCCTTTCGAGTTCATGCACCTTTTATATCCGGGAATAATATTGATATTGTAAATAATACATCGGAATAAAATCGGACGTTCCTTCTATTGTACAATTACATGCTATGATCTCTGGATAAAACCACTCAACGGTTGAAACTGTATTGGTGCATCAAAATTGTGCCCGTTTTCTACGAGTCTTACTAGATTCCTCAAATATATCTAATATTTTTTAATCTAGATTTTATAATTTTATAACCAATTTTTAAAAAATGTAAAAAAAGTTTAGATAATTATTTACATTGTTGAAATTAAACATATTGAACTTTTCTTAATTTTTACTGTCAAGTAACTGTCTGTAACGTTAAGTTAATTAACTCTGTAACTTTCGTTGAATTATCGTTATCTTCATCACCTTCAGTATCCGTGATTGATACATAAAAATAATTGTTTTGCCATGTTTTGCCAGTATAACTGCGCGACTGTAACTTCTGCGCATAGCACAACGGAAATAATTAACGCGACGTGAACGACGCGGCTTCGGAAAAGGATAATTGGAAGATTGGAACAAATCGCCGCGCCGAGCGAGGGACGGGCCGGGCGGCAAAACAGCCGGCCATGTGACGTCGCTCTGCTTAGACAATAAATCGCTATCGCGGCTCGTCCCACACGAGCCGGAAATAGAGCCGGAGACTGGCGGCATAGTCAACGCTGTCCGCGAAATCGATCGATTGATCGTCGTCGTCGCTCGGCCTGTAAAACGAACTCCCGTCGACAGGACACGTCGACGGGACAGGGGTCCTCTCGCGGATACGACCGCTGCTGCAACCCCCATGGAATGTATCATCATTACGCGGTTCAGCGGCTTTCGGTTCAGTCCGCTCCGTTAATTGCGGAGAGAAAGCGCGTCGTGTAATCACGTTTCCAACCGCCCCGCCTCCAGCGCTGGCACCCATCCAGCCGACATTGCAAAAATATCGCGCGATAGGGGTTGATTTCACGGCCAACCATCCCGGGATCGAGTGCCGGCGAAAGCATACGGCCCGCACGAAATTTTATGACGCAAGTAATCTCTTGTTTTAAGAGCCGTATAGGTATGGCGCCCAATTTGTCTTAAAGCTACGACAAAACAGAAGGTGTTACAGATTAATTATTTTTGCACCAGAAAAAAATGGCTGATTTTAAATCATATAGAATTATATATTTTAGAAATAACATTGCGCGCGACTATTTATTAGTGCATATATTTTCATGAAGAAAATCTCGACAGTCAAGTAAAATATATCTCGCGCATATTTCTCGATGAAAAATTTTGACAATCTTTATTACAAATTTTTTCACGAATGCGAGAGGTCGCTTGATTAATTACGCGGCGGATGATTTAATCATTCAAGGTGTTTTGCATTTTTTATTGTATAATATTCTGCTTTGATCGGGGATTTTACGCATCTACGTCGGGAGATATAAGGGAGAATACTTGATAAGCATTTGCCGCCCTGTTCCACGATCGATTTCCTCGAAGCCGTGAATGTGAACAGCTTCTTCACTGTCGAGTGAGTCCTTTCTCTGCGCCGGGAAGCCGGGATACGCGTGTGTCCCGCGGATAGACACATCTGGTATCGCGCTTTGCGTACATACGGTTTCCGCGGCGCGAATCGAGATTGATCCGGGCACAATGCTCGGGACGGGACGCTCCAGATCCGAAAGTGCCCGTGTCTACGTCGAGACGTCTGCGCGTGATTGACACCCGACAGCGCCACTCGAAACAGTCAAAACATTTCACCCCGTGTCGCGCCGAGTCTGGCCTTGACGCTTCGTAGCAATGCCAATCATCCTTCTCGGCGGATTCACTGTTATCCCCGTAAAACGGGGATTACTCGGCGAATACCCGGACTCGTTCGACAATATTTCTTTTCATGTCACTCTCACTTATGAGAACATCAAGTTTCAGAACGACTTCCGCGATCAGTTACGTATCCCTGAATGAAAATAGACGATCGCACACAGCATATTGACCACGTTGCACGAGTGCATTCATTTTCCATCGAGTGTAACAATTCGTGTAATGTATGGAATATTTATAAATCTCGTGTATTATTCCGATCCTTCAAACAACCCACGAGATCCGACAAGATTTCTACATGTCATTCCCCTTTACGAAAACGCTCTATTGTAAATATTGTAATCTATATATATATATATATATAAACAAATGTCCTGACTGACTCATCAACGCCCAGCCCAAACCTCTAAACCTAGAAACATGAAATTCGGGGAGTATATTCCTTCCATGACATAAGCACCCACTAAGAAGGAATTTTTAGAAATTCGACCCCTAAGGGGGTGAAAAGGGATAAAATGTGTTTTCACGGGCAGTTGTGCTAAATTTAAATTGTTTATTGCAATCAAAGGAAAGTTTATTGGAATCAAAATGGATTTAAAGTAGTCAAATACCGTAGCGAGGCACAGGTATCAATCAAGCTAGTGTTCTATAATTTTTTATGTATCTCACTAAAATATCCCATGATTCAAGAACGGGAAGTATTTCGATGAAAGTAGCGAGAGAGAGATATATCGCGTCTTATCATCTAACATTCTATACGAGTCGGCTTTTACCAATCGACAATGGGATATTTCACGACCAATAGAACACTTGTAAGTTGTGCTACAGTTCCGCGTGCTCTTTCGTGCACTCGATAATCCGCAGACGTGAACGCGAGGATCGAAGGGGATAAGCTGTTTGTCGAATGACGGCCGTAGATTCTGCGATACCCACGATGCGCCCTGGCGCGACTAGCGTGATCATAGATCGTTGATTATCGTCGGATAGCCCGCACAATGCATTTGCGCTTTCGTGTTGCAGTCGCCGACTCAACAGGAGGTACTCTCGGCCCTGAAGAGACGTCTGGAGCAGACCAGCGTACCGCTCTTCCCACGGCATCGCCTTCGCATGCTCTCCAAACTCGCCGAAGGCGCCTTCGGAACGGTAATGGCATTGTTATTACACCCGCGAATAATAAGTATATATTCCCAATTAGACACGGGCAGTGGCTAAACCGACGAATCATTCATTGGCGAGCCTTGATTAGTCTAACGTCTGTTACGCTAATCAATCGCGCGGGCGCGGCGCTTGATTTTTTTGCATAAATGAACACCTGGGGTGGTTTTTACACCTCAATTAAAAGTCATTGTTATTAGTTACAACATGTCGTATATTTTTGGTTGTTCTATAATTTATTAGTATTTGAGGACAATAGGTATGTATACGGATTTACTCAACATTTTCTGAAAAAAAGTAAGGAGAAACCAAAAATATTTAAAAAATCAAAAGGAGCACATTAAAATTACTGTGACGTAAACTTTATTTTTTTGATACTGGGTGTAAAAATCATTCCAGGTGCCCCTCGCTCCCGGGTTAATGCTGATGAAACCTCAATTTCGGGAACTTACGAAAATAGCTTTGTGATTATTTGTGCATCTAGTATATAACTTAATTATACTTTCTAAATTGTTTTAAAAATTATCTGGCATAATTCTCTCGTTTTAAGAGACATGGAGCTACTTCAATGTAGCGTAGAAAATTTGTTACGCCGTTATAACAATTAATTTATCAGCGTTACCCGTTGCCGTATGATTGGACACGAATAAAAAGAAAGTTCGTACTATATCCCGCGTGAATTTACACGATGTGTCGCAAGTCGCAACTCCTCCGTAACGGCAACGATCGCGAAATCAATCCGTTTGTTGGCCGCGCGGCGCGCACGGGCAATTCAACGTGCACAGGATGCGCAACAATACGTCGATTAATGAAGTGCCCGGGACGCGTTATTCTTCGCCGGCACAATGGCGCCTCGTCGAGGATAATCAGTTTAGGATGCGTTAGAGCGGCTAATAATTCCCTTTTGTTTCCTGCCTCGGGTACCGAGTACCGACGCGTCGTTAATGATGACAAGCGAGGAGGAGGAGTAGGAGGAGGATCGCCGAAACGTTCGCTCGTTCGTTTCGCACAGTTCGCCAGTTGCCGCGTCAGGCTTCCGTGGACGCGGATGCATCCGTATGCAGACGCGATCGTGCGAGACTTCCCACGAGTACGCAAGATCGGTCACGTCGATCTCGAGTCTCGGTCGACTTGCGAGATCAGTTGTCTTCGTGCGAAATCGCCGAAAGATCGTCGAATCTCTTACGCGGAAGTCGTAAAAGGATACAATCGTAATGTGTTACGCGATGCATACGATGATCGATTATCTTTTACTTTTATTCTAGTCTTGTAGGCTACTATTGCTACGGGTCTGAAAGTTCTCTGAATGTATTTTTACGTATTATCGGTTAATGAAAATTTATAATCTTATCATATTTGTATATTAATCGTAAAGTAAGGGAAAGATAAAATTGCAAGATAGACTATAATATTCTTGGAGCTATAAAATACGAAGATAAATTGTGAATTTCTTTTGGTTTGTATTTATTTAAATTTTACTGTGTTGCGAAAAATCTGCATTTTCTTTAAAAATAATATGTTAAAATTAAAAACAGAGAAGAATATTTTTAAAAATAATTTTTTTATCAAACTAAAATAGTTTTTTATTTCGATATTATATATTATTGTTTTTTTAATATACAAAAATATATAAAAGAATTCTTTCAGTATAGTCGGGTTCGCTGTATAATTGAAAAACTAAGTGAAAATTACTATGATCTTGCAAAATTGTCATGTACTATAATTTATTTAAACGGATAAAATATGATATAAAATTATAAATGATAAATAAAATTAGCAAAGAGTCGACTCATGTAAAATCACGTACAACAAGATTCGCCACAATTACGCAGAATTTCGGTTATTTCTGCCAAATTTACCCCGATCATGAGTAATTTCCATGCATATACATAACGCAATTCAAACAAATTATGCATATAAAGGTATACGTGGCGGAAGCTGAAGGGATTCCGGAGTACGGAACGACGACTACCCTCGGCAAGCGACTCGTCGCCGTCAAGTTTTTACTGCCGGAAGCCAGCGAGAAGGAAAAGTGAGTATACACGTCCATATGGAAGCTGGGATTTGCATTCTGTTTCGTTATGGTGACGCTTGATTGAACGAGCATGCCTTTCTCTAACCCGTTTCATCCGCGTGTACAACGATAAACTTTTTACGTCCATGCGGAGACGCGTTTATACGCCTGCTATCCGATCGCATTCGCGACTTTTATGCATCGTTCGTTATTGATATAAACCGACTGATCATAAGTTACTTCACTTCCGGAACAGATACGATCAATAGTCAACGTCAAGAAAATGCGATCTATAGGCTCATCGTGAGACAATTAAATTGATCGTAAAATATTGGATGAAAGAGTACACTTAGATTTAGTAAACTAATTTTTACGCATTAGATAACATTTATGCACTGTTAAATATTAAAGGATGAATTAAACCAATATCTTGAGTTAAATAATATTTTGTTATTTTTAATTAACTACCATGTATGTCAAAATTTATTATTTTAACACAAAACAGTATTATTTTAACTCCATTAGTTTAGTTAAAATAACATTAACTCAAGTGTTCAAGTGTAGTAAGTTTTTAGTTAAATTAATGACATATATTGAGTAGGAGTAGTGGCGACCTATAGGAATGGTTAAAAATGACTCAAGTTAAGTATAATTTGACATTACGAATTGAACAGTGTGTCCTTGGAATACATATTCGAAATATATCTAGAGAACTATAATCTCGGTCATTGCGCGGGAGTTAGTTGAAAATTCGATAGCCCGCGCGGTATCGAAATTTACATAGGAGGAAGTATTTTCGTGAGATGAAAACGGGAGTCCGCATAACGGCATAAGGCGCGCATCCAAAAATGCGATGGCGGAAGAAGAGGTCGGCAAACTAAATTATACGAGAGAGAGACCGTTCTCGTGGCAACAGCACGTGATACATCGAATTTGGAGATAGAGAACGAGTAATCCCCGTCCGTGTTCTCCTCTCCGGCCGAATGCATGCGACGACCGACGACCCGCGTCGCGGCGCGGCGTCCGCCGAGGAAGCCCCGCGGCGGCGAAACGTCCGGATATACCGTTCCCGGACGATCGTTCTCGCGACTATCGCGTCAGACATCAGAAAAAGGCCAGTTCGATTCCACGAATGGAACGGATTTGCATACAATGACCCGCGGGGAGATAGGGTATCGGGGTCCGACTTTGGCGCGCACTACGGGCCGATGTGTGCGGAACGAAGGGCGGGAGACCTCGTAGCGGAGATGACAAAGCTTCGCTTCCCACCGACGAACATCGACGAAAATCGACGCCCCCCGCCCCCCCCCTCCTCTCATTGGATACCACACAGCTCGGTAGACTCTCGGCATCGAAGCCGAAGAGAAATTTCGTCGACTCCGTCCGCGGAGCAATCTGTCGGACGTCTCAGACGATGCGAGGGAGAATAGCGAGCAATTTGGCTGATTTAGCGTGCACGAGTGTATCCACTTGCGCGAGGAGTTTCGCTGCATATTGCAATTCCGTAACAGTGCCCGGCATGATGCATCACGTTGTGTGCGAAGTGATTGCACAAGCATCTTACGAAAGTGATTAATTTATTATTAACCATTACCTCAATCGATACGCTTTATCGACGTCTCGCTCCGGGTGAATCAATTTTCACATAATCACAATACATTTGTTAAACCAAAATTTATTTAATTTACAAAATTACTATAAAACTCACGCGAGATTTATAGGTACTTGAACATTTGAGTTAAAGGAAGATCAACTCTCAAGATTGCCGGAACAAAATCAACGGACAAAAATCGCGACAGTTCTGTCGATCCCGTATATAACGACTAGATACACATATGGTTTCCGAGACCCCGTCGTATTTTATCTCGCGCGCGAAAAAGATCTTCGAAAGATCTTCGGTGTATCCTCAGCATCCGCTCACGCAACAAGCTCCTATCGCGCGGATGACTTATAGCATCTCGTGACTGCATCCGATAGTTCACCCGCCGCGACGCGTCGAAACGCGAGCAATGAGAAATGCGACGCATGAGATCCGCAAATCCGCACTCTTACACTGTTAAATTCGTAGTGTCGAATTATACTCAATTTGAGTAATTTTAAACCATTCCTATAGGTCGCCACTGCTCCTACTCAATATGTCGTTAACTAAACTAAAACAATGTTAATTTAATTTACAAATCAATGAAGTTGAAATAATACTGTTTTGTGTTAACATAATAAACTTCGACACACGTGGTAGTTCAAACCAACAAAATGTTAACTTAAGGTATATTAGTTTAAATTTTATCCTTTAATATTTAACAGTGTACGCGCACACATTACGCGAGAGATCAAGGGAATCTTTCCCGCGTCAATTCGTTGTCCGTTATCCTAATACTAATTACATTTTTACTGCATAATTAACTTTGTATTCAGCTTTGTCGAATATACCTATGTATTTGAGATCGATTTTTTAATACTTATTCATGCTTTTACGCGTTTTATCCTTTTGCATCAAAATTCGCATTGCCTACGCACTTGTTGCGCGTAAAGTCTAAGGTGATCGCAAGTGTGCTCTACGCGATTATAAATAAAGAAGGTACAACGAGGGATGCTCGCACCGCTCGTTCGGAGAAGGCCGGTGCTAACGATAGATAAGAAATATTTTACACGCCACGCGTATCACAGTGCGCAA
Organism: Leptothorax acervorum; assembly: GCA_035220615.1. NCBI lineage: Eukaryota > Metazoa > Arthropoda > Insecta > Hymenoptera > Formicidae > Leptothorax > Leptothorax acervorum. Next base: position 746,048 of record JASTWQ010000070.1, read on the forward strand.
CTCGCGCGGTGATACTTTATTAAAAATAATGCATCGACTCGATTGCTCCGATTTGCATCCATTCGAGGCAGACGACGGATAGTAAAACTCCTGTTTAGGGGAGACACCTCCAATGATCTTGTCCTTCACATATATTATACTAGATATAGAAGCTATTCTTCTGAGTAACCTTTAAAAGGTTTTAACCATCGCTTGTTTTGTATTAACAAGTTATTAACAAAATAAATTTAATGAATAGAATGTAACTTTTTGACACCAGGTACATTTAAGAAGATACATTGCATACATACGTAAACCGTATAATGATAATGATAAACCTTGTAATAAAAAATTTATAAGTGTATAGGGTAAGTCTGGGATAGATGCCCTCTGGGTAAGACGCCCCACCGTTGTCATTTTAACCGATATCAACGGCAATCCAGTGTTTAGTGTTAAAATGACAACGGTAGGCCGTCTATCCCGGACTTACCCTATATTTTTAGGCTATAAAATATATAACCCAACCCAACTCAACCATTCATTGTGACATTAATGTTGCTTATTAAAAAAATGTACGTGCATAAATTTATATCTTAATAAGCAACATAAACAATGGTATAGGTTGGATGAGGTTACATCATTAACGGGGGGGGGGGGGGGGGGGGAGCCCTCCACTTCGCCAAAAAATATACTTACAAATTTTTTATAACGAGGTTTATCATTGTAGGTACCATTTCACAAATTATCTTGTAGAATTTTTATTTAAAAGAATATAGATATGATTTTGATGAACGCATCGATGCTATATATGCATTAGATTTGTCAAATATAGTTTAAAATTTTGGTTTTGTATGCATAGGTATTGATGATTTCTTACATCAAAGAATATATTGTAAGTATATATAGAATAAATTATTATAAGTATCGTTTTGTTACGAAAATTACAAAAGTATATGACTAACGTTTTTTTAAACAATACTGTTTGTATGATAAGATTAAAAACTGTATAAAGTATAGGAAAATACCTAATTACACTGTGTGTCCTATTTTAATTTACTTCTCCCCCAAAAAAACTTTTTTATTTTTGATTTGAAAAAAAAATGCTTTAGACAAGTTGTTTCGCTTGAAGGGGAACACATATGATTCCGATCATATCGTAGATGTCATTTTCAAGAAATTTTAAACGCGACTAATTTCTTAAATGGGACTTGATTTTTTCATTAAGATAAAAAATTGTAGATTTTGGTGATATTTTAAATTTTGTCAAAATATTTTTAATATAGAATATGAAATATTTCGTAAAGTATTCACTTTTCGATGACTTGATACTTTTATACGTAGAATAATGAAAGGAATTGATTGTTGTAAAAGAAAAAACAGAAAAAATTATATTACAAAATTTGATTGCATTTTGTAGACGCATCCAATTTTGTAAAATTGCAAATGTAAAAATTAATATTAGTATTCGCTTTCTTTCATTATTCTATAGATCTGTTTTCTGTTGCTGCACTGCTGAACTAGTACAATAAGTTACAGTAGGACAAATATATTTTGTTTTACTCTAACTTACTGCACTAGTGTGCACTAGTTTAGCAGTGCAGCAACAGAAAATAGACCTTATGTATAATGGTACAGTCATCGAAAAGTGTGTACTTTACGAGATATTTCATACTTTATATTAAAAATATTATGACAAAATTTAAAATATCTCAGGAAATTCTTAACGAAAGAGGAGCTTTATTATAGTGTTTTGAAAATGTCTTGACAAGATCTACAATTTTTATCTCAAATAAAAAAATCGTTTCATTTAAGAAATTAGTCGCCTTTAAAATTTCTTGAAAACGACGACATCTACGACATGACTCACATCGGAATCATGTGTCCCCCTTCAAACCAAACAACTTTTGTCTAAAGCATTTTTTTTCAAATCAAAAATAAAAAAGTTTTTTGGAGGGAAGGGGTAAATTAAAATGGGACACCCTGTATATAAGACTCTACTTCTTTATGATATTCTAAATTTTTCGTTATCAACTTTTAAATGAGCGATGGCTAAAACCTCAGAAGGATGATCTTTATAATATGTGTGAATGACAAGGTCATTAAAGGTGCCTCCTTTAAATAGGAGTTTTACTCGACAAATTATCACTTCTCGCTATCTCCCGAGCTATCGAAATCACAATGACAAAGTTTTGTCATTTTAGGGGTAGCTGCTAATTCGTTAAGAACTATAGGTATTTGCTACGAGCAAATCCCTAGTTCCACTTTTCAAGAATTGTAACTCAAGAAGTTATAATTAAATCCTAGTACAATTTTTTAAATGCTTTTATATACCGTTTCCCAAAAGTTATTCGTTAATAGTAGCAATTACCCTGTATAATATTCATGTAGATTTATATTGATTATAATGCCATTAAGATAAAAATCGTTGTAGAGAAAAACAAAGGATATTCTCGCAGTCATAGATCGAAATTAAATTGCAAATTCGGCATCACGTTCGCGGTACCGTGAACACCACCAACGCATATCCGGGGATTTCGGCATAACCGCCGATGTCAGCGGCACAAGAGAGAGGAGATTGAACCGCGAATACGAACTTTCGGCTAATGCGACGTCATTAACCTGCGGCGGTAACGCTAAACTGGCTACTTTGCATATAGTGGCCAACGACAGGACCATGTGTTTCGCCCACGCCAGGCTCGAAGCTCGAAGGTGCCGCGCGACGATCGCGCGCACCAGCGCGGCGGGATTCTTAGTTTACGACGAATCGATACGCAGGGCGCCGCGCCGCAGTTTCGTTAACGGTCGCGTTAAACTATCACGCGAGAGTGCCATTATCGAGCCCCGATCGTAAGTAAGGCCGGAGTAACGATGCTGCGTGGAAAGGCGTGTGTCGCGCATATGTACTCATGCGCTGGAAAGCGCCTTTCCTTATCCGGAAGTACGCGACCTAACGAACTGGACGGCGCGGCGCGGCGCGGCGACTAGCTGCTGTCGTTAACTTTGTACGAGCGCGGAGCGTCGGGATCACAAATATCACAATGCAGAAAGCGCGCAACGCGATATGAGAGTCATTATCTGGGACGAATGCGGTGATTCTTGTTGCTTTAGTGCTATATATCAAATTTACTTTCCGTTGCCTTGTTATTTTGCACATATATTTATATATTTTGTATTTCTCATATCTCTAAAAACACGAATATATATTTTGTATCTTGCGTTTTAAAGATCTTTTTTTAAAATTGGATGCGGTCGACAGTCATTACAATAATATAACATAATCGTCGCAATAATTGATGCAAAATCCAACATGAAATTAGACTTCTTTCATTTTGAGAAGTTCTCGCGGGATTAATTAATTTTAATTAGTATGATTAGTATTAGTGATGATTCTCACCGAAGAACTGGGTTAATCCTGCACAGGTTGGACTTCCAAAGAGACGTGAGGATTCTGGCTGCTCTGGAAGATCGCAATATTGCACGGGTCCTGGGCGCCTGTTACCGCGAGGAACCGTACTGCGTAGTAATGGAATATCTGGAACATGGGGATCTTTGCCAGTTCCTCAAGACACATATCACTGCCGAAGACGCGCATTCCATGCCAATTGGCGTCAAGACACTCAGGTAACTTTCCAGTGACACATTTTGGCATTAATCAAGGCCCGGAATAATCCTCCCTATATACGACCAATTCTTCTTAAAATTACTAATTAGCATTAATGCCTGTTAATCGCTAATTTTTAAATTTGAGGCAAATTACTCTTGAATTTGCGTGATAATCATTAAATTTATATTCTTTTATTTCGTTAAAATTACTGTATCGCCTTCAATTATTTTTCTGCTGACTTGTTATTTTATTGATATAGTGAAAGAGCAATGTTTATTAAAACATTCGCTGTCGGTTTTCCGAAAAAATGGCACGCGTGCAGGATGTTTCATGTAACGATCGCTGCGGAAATTGAACGTTCCCAAATAAAAGCAACGCAATATCTTCAAAAAATATCAAATTGGAGTACCTTTCGTGAATAAAATTGCCAAAAAGTCATGAAACACACATATCTATATGAATTTGAAAGCAATATCCTGCTTTGTAAAAAAATATATATATATATATACCTACATATATGTATAAATTTGGCTAATGCGACGTGAAGATTTTCGATCGTTATATGAGACGTTCCCTGAAAACGCAGCAAAATATTTATGCCATGGCGATTAATCTGCTCATTACCTCGCATCAAAGTGCTTAAGAAATCCACGATCGCTCCTTTAGCGATGATAGGTATTATAAATTCCAATTTGCGTATTTCGGATTTCCTTGTAGCATCGATAAAAAGACCAGAGAATAAGTTATGCGCCCGCCGAGAGATAAGTGCCGCGCGCTATAGATAAGTATATGCTCCTTTACGTTAAGTCGCGGTATTGACCTTTTAATTTTGCATGTTGAAACTGCTGATATTCCGCTGGAGTCTCGTGAGAGATAAAGGAATATTGTGTGAAATCGACTAATATCAAAATGCTCTCAATAATTTTAATGGTGAAAATATCAAATATCGTAACGAATCTTAATGTGTACGCTGACAAATGTATTCTGCTTGTAACATCAGGAAAATTCATCTTGTTCAATACCGAGATCGTCTCGAAGATTGTCATATTGTATCATTAAAAATCGCCATTTTTTTAGAAAAAAATTAATTACATTATTTAGCCGTACAAATCCGAAAAGAAATTCTGATGATTCGGTGATTCTTCATTAACCAGACATTGTTCGATAGTTCGTCTGTTATAATGTTAATTTTGAAATATATGAGTATTGAGTATACTACGTAATGTATGTAGATATGGCAACGCGCTGTTGTTACACCGAGCTTAAAGTATTCAAGATTACGGCTCCCGAAGTGCTGCAATCGTCTCTAACGAACCGGAGCTCGGTTTCATTTCCAGCGTACTGCCGTCGCTGAAGTTAACACGCAATAAGTTTCTCCCGCGCGAGAGTTTGACGCGTTTATTAATCGTGAGCGACGCACAGACCTGACGCAGCCCCCGATTCCCGTCGACCTACACCTCGGAGGAATCCCTCCGAGGCGACGGCGGTCGGGCGTATTCGGAGTGCGAATACCTTAACTTCGTCGCAGGAAACTCACGCCACTTCGTCGTCGTTTCAGTTTCAACTGTCTCATCTACATGGCGGCGCAGATCGCATCAGGCATGCGGTATCTGGAGAACCTGAACTTCGTTCATCGAGATTTGGCTACTAGGTGAGTACAATGGGACTTTGCCGAAATGAATCTCTCGCGGATTCGCTTTCATCTCTCGAGAATAAACTTACGTAGGTGTATACGCGGGCTTTATCGTCCTCGACCGGTATTCACTCTCTATCTAAACACTCGATGGTTCTCGTCCTCAGTTTGCACAGTATACGATTTATAACATTAGGCAATACAAGCTTGTAGACAAACTTTTTCGCGCGTTATTAATTCTCTCTATAATATATAATTAAAAAAACAAAACAGAATTATATTGCATACATCTTTTTATCACATATATTCTATACACGGTTTTTTGTATGTGTGTGCGCGCGCGCGAGTGTAGTTTAAAAATCTTGTTATACTCCACGTGCGATCCTTAGATTAAACGAAACTGGAGAATGAGTCGGAGATATGAATACAGACGTGAATATGAAGCTCTTTCTCGCGCGAATGCATTGACGCGTGTCGAGGAGATGTAAGATTACAAGGGAATCTTCTCGGTCGACGTGACGCGAGGAAAATTACAACGCTTCCGTGGCGGCAACAATATGCAGAGGGATTTATAATTCCTAACGCAGCCCGGGGATGATCCCCGTTGCGAGAAAACCGGTTGAGAAACGCGATGTACATATCCCTGCCACGCGCGATTTTTATTGAAAAGTAATTTCGAAAGTCGGTCGCGAAATCAAATGCACGGAAGAGGTATGGCGCGCGGCGCGAATGTCGCGGCATGGTTTTTTACGTTATTGCGGAAGGGATAAATGGATCCGTTGCGCCCTTGATTTATCTCCCGACGTAAATTCACTCACCCTCTCCCCGGGCGTATTTTTTCCCCGTCTCGCTTTCCGCTTCATCGGCTGACAAGACTCCGTCCGTGCTATCGACTTTAAATCGTCGCGAATCGTGATTATCTTTCGACGGGTGTGCTTCCACGCGATCTCGTTCGAGATTGTGCCGTCCGCTTTAATTGGCACAGTCTAATAACTAACAGGAGATGTTCTTGCGGCGTGTGGTTGTACCCGGGAAACGTGTACGTACGTGGAGGGTGGATTTTACCACGTCGAGAACCCGTTAAAACGGGACGGGGCACCGATATCGATTCTCCCCCTGTTACACTCTCACGATGAAATTGAATTATACCAACCCCCGCAGTGCATTTCCATAAGCCCCAAAACAAACGGAGCCGGGAACCGCATGGGAAATCAACGATTTGTTAGTGAATCGTCGCGAGGAATGCAGCGAGAAGAGCAAGTAGCTAGTTTGTGAATGGTAGTCTGGCCTCGGTGTAGAAAATTTCTACGTTTTATTTTACTTTACTTTTTATTTTTATTCGACCGCGTTCAATCGTCGTAACCATCTGGATCAGCTTCTAATATTGTGTCCCTCACAGACCGCTCGCGGAGTGATTCCTCCGGGTTTTTCGCAGGAGCAATCCCAAAGTGCGCGACTTCGAGCACACAATAGCCACCTTTCTCAATCCAACATAATGGCCTAATATTTGTCACGTTTGCGGTCGATTTTCCTTTCAAGCACTAAAAGGAATCTCCGCCTCATACGCATTAAGTATGAATCGAGATTGTCGGGGAAAGGCCGATTATATATAGATATTGTCTAAAAAAAGGAGTGCGTGCATTTTTTATATATTTCGATCCAAACACGTCTTAAACTAAAAGCACCGAGGTTAAAATTTAAGAAGCCTGTGCAGTAAAATGAAATTTTAATGCCGGAACTTGCCGATTATTCTCCTTGAATTTTCCATTGATTATCTATAGGTAACGCGCAGGCGCCCGTAAAATTAATGAAAATACTGCGCTAATGTAAAATGTGGGCTGCATCGATTTACCTTATAGATATATTATAGATAGTTTTAAATCGATATCACAAATTGGTAATTTATTAATTAATTATTCTACCGCGACACTTTGCATAGTACATTTTATATATTTTCTTCGAATTCTATACATGCTTTCAAACGAGCTTCGTTTAATTTCCAAGCTTCTGATATTGCATAAGTAAATCTTCATGATGATCTTCATATGCCACATAACGTATACAGTGACCAGTATCGGTAATCATCGATCTACGAATACAAAGTATACACTTCGTATATGCGGAACGAAGTCCATCTATAACGTGGGCTACGTGGCTGTTATTGAAATGCAATGGCCATCTCGCCGAATCGATAGGACGTTTAGATGCACATATGTGCATATATGTATATATCTTCCGCACACACGCGGGCGCACATTCGCGCAAACCGCCGTGCTCTCATAGCACGTGGGACCTAGTTTCCGGCTGGACAGTGTCTCTCAAATGCTCGCTCGTAAATCTTAATGTATAGCGAGAGACACTTCCTGCAAAGCTTCCATGACGATATCAGCCCTGTCAGCATTCCTGAGGGTTTTTGACACGATTCGACCCGTCGATTGCAGAAATATCGTTCAGTAGTATCGGCAGAACTTTTGTGTCATCCCTGTCTCACGTACTTCACCATCGCATACACAATTAAATCAATAAAATGTTTATTTAGATTAATTGAAATATGTATATAAGTAATAGAAGTAATTTGAAATATATAGATAATTAATTCAGCGTTGTAATTTAAAATTTATACTAATAATATGTAGGTACTATAATATGCTCGCTGGTGTTCGAAATGAGATATCTAATTTACGCTGTTCACATTTTTATGACAAAATGCTAATGGTGTTGCAAATTTCAAAATATTTTTATGGAATGTAGACGTCTAGGCGAGATTGCAGCAGCCATAATCCTTTGTTTAAATTTTTAACAAGCTGCAGCACACGGAATTTTATAAAATTTTAGCGACACGCGCGCGCGCGCGCGCGTCAAAAACCGCGACGCGTTATCTTTCTCTGTGCTTTTGTGAGAATAAAGCGGGATACGATCCGATCGCGTTGCAAATAGATCGATGCCTTTTGTATAGGCGCCGGGATTTAATCAAAATTTAATCAGAATTTAATGGCACCACCGCTGAACTTCCACTTTGATGGCACACGTCAGCGTGACGAACCGACGATATTCAGTGAAATACGCGACCGTATGGGAATTCCACCGTGGGGCATAAATTCTTCGTGACTGGCGGCGTCAAAAGAGAAATGGACATTGCGGGTATCAATGGTGCGCACGCGATACTTTCAAAATGCATTTTTACCCTTTCTATCGAACGACCTTTGCGCGCGATTTATCTATTCGCGATAAACGAGAAAGAGCGAAGCGAAACATTTTTATTCATTTAAATCGAACCTGCCGAGGGATTCCGAGCTATAGAGTTTAAACGTTATCGGAACCGGGTTGCTCTCGGGTACCGAGGATGTTCTACCAACTCCTCTCGCCCGAGACAAACTGCCAATCCATCGTAGCCTCTTATTTCATTCGCGAGCGCGCGGTATAGCTATAGAGTCATTGTCGGAGCCAAGCCGAGTGAAAAAGAAGGAAGGGATCGATTGCTGATCAAACGGTAATGCAATTCAATTGGCTCGAATGGAAAAAGAATACCAACGAATGAGAAGATCGATAGCTCTATGTAATGCTTTAAAGATGGAAAGGATGGTGGATTCGCGCAGTACGAGAGTGTTTGTCCAACCGGAAGAAACATCAAGATCGGTATTGTATACGAACGAAGGTTAAAATCTCGCGTTAGTAATACAACTCTCGTCAATAACGCTGATAATGCTGTTCTGTTAATGCGCGACATCGGAGATTGGCGATAGTGGTGTGGGCATTCTGCGAATAAACGTACGTCTAAAGGAGCAGGAATAGCAAAAGCCTGCATTCTATATTCCCGCATGTGGGTATTTCGCATTCCGGTAAAAGAGATTTCCCCTTCATCCTATTTTGAATCGCAAATGTACCGGACGAGTTTTCTTTCGTTTTTCCTTTCTGGCAACAAGTGTAGGTAGTACTCAATATTATGCCTAATATTTTTTCTACTATTGTAATTCTTATCATTCAAAATATTACGAGATTTTTGTTTTGCAATTTGTATCTTCCATTTAGTGGAAAATATATGGGAGATGAACATTTCTGATGCTCTTCTGTGGAAAATACATTCAAATGCTTTGCTAAAAGATCCGAAAATACTTCCGTTCATATTCTCCCTCTTGCAGCAAAGCTGTATGCTTCTCTTTGCAGCAAGTATAGGCAAACTTTAATACTAAAATGTTGCGCGTTTTTAACTCGTAATGCATTTATTCGGCCTCGCCGATCCCAACATTGGATTTAGAATGCAACTTTGAGCGATAGAGGAGGCCACGATTCTCCTTATCCACTCTCGAGAATACCGAAGACTGTGTGCAAGAATTTTATTCTCCGCTGACGAGAGCTTACGCGTTCGAACAACCCGTTAAAAATTCAAAGAAGACGGCTTTTCTTCTACGTCGACTTCCCCTCGCCGTATTGCTTGAAAAATCTTTCGATGGTTCATTTGTTTCTTTTGCAACGCATATCCAATATTCAGCTTTCAATCTAACTTGGGGAGGCCGAGTGTCCGACTTCAATGTTGATACGCTGGAACCTCGACTTCAATTATACAACCGCGTCAATCAGCCAAGTACACTTAACGTTTCTATTCCTATTGACAATAGCGCCCGTGCTTGCGTCAAATGGCCAAGTGATTCCGAGTTTAACTTCGACTTGCAACTTGCACAATGACAGAGGTGATTCTCTTTATCCACCGAAGAAGTCGTCGCGAGCTGAATGTAGACATTCCGCTTTCTGCCAAGAAAGCCTGCCTTTGTTCCGCTTTCGATTACAGACGCGAAGGAGGCCTTTCGTCGTGCTCGTTATATAGCCTGATTTCGGACCGTTTTGTCTTTCCATCTTTTTTTACATTTTCATAACAAGTGTAGCTATAATATCGCCAATATCCTCGTTCTTCAATAATAATTTTAGATTAAAATTTCCTTTATAACATGCAAAATAGAAGATAAATAACAAATAAGATGAGAAACTAACATTATTTTAATTGTATTTTATTATTATTTTAATCAACGAAGATTAAAATAATTGTTCCTTGATCTCATGAATTCTGAGTAATTGCTCTTATATAATCTCATGAATTATTAAAAAGGTAGTAGAAAAATTAATGAGTTTGGCTTTGCATAAAGTATAGTACTTTTCAATGTATTAATCTACGATACATATATATGTATATATATATATTTAAATAACACGCGTAAAATTTTTATATATGTAGCAACAAATTATCTATTAATGTTTATAAATCCTTTTACAATATATTTGGAATTATTATACAAAATCATTTATATCGCAATATCACGAATATAATAATGTAGTATATAATAGATTACCGAAATTACTATTACAAATAATAGGTACATTAGTAATAAGCACTACTATCTAATCCGGATATTACGCAATTAAAATTTTATGAGATATAAATTTTACACAGATTTTGGGTCTTCGTCATCACGATTATTATATTTTTGATATTAATGAGAGCGATCAAAGTTCTAACCATCAGTCTGTGGCGCGGTGATCATCACACCTGATTTATACTGCAACAGCTTGAATGCGAGGCGTGAACGCGGCTTATTGCATTACTGTCGTACTCTACAATATAGGGAGAACCGGGGGTCAGCCCCATCGACGCAGTAGCCCGATGGCGAAGTAGCCAATAGCAATGATCGATAAAGCGCCCCTAATTAACCAGGTTCTGCCGCCAAATTGGAGCTTTGTTCCGGCGACGAAATTAATTGATTCTATCTATTCCATACCCATGCGCTCTACTCGGCGAGTAACGTTTGGCTCGTCGTCTCTCAGATAGTGAAGATTAGTTCGTCTTTAAAGTGAACTGGTCAATGTCTGTAGCTTTGAGCGGAAGTTGCATGAATGCTTATCCGTCTCTAAGTTCTCCTTAGGGAAATGCTCCAACTCTATCTCTAGTGGAACCCGCTCAAAGGACAAACGAGATGAAATATCAGATGCGTTCGCGATAAGAGAGATTAAATAACTACATTCATATATTAAGATTATTATATATAATATGTATGATATATAATATAACACTACTATCTCCGCGGATACTATCAAACGGATGAATTCTTGATATATCAAGCATTTCTCTTGTATAGGAAACGATTTACGCGCGATAATGCCTGTACGATAATTCGATGCGGAGAAAGTTTATTCGCGCGTCGAGTATAATTGCATATACCCGCGTGTATTTGGGCAGGAAACGCAGCTCGACCACATATGCAAGCAAAATGTTACATGTAGACAACCATTCACGCTTCCGGTTGACTGCCATGCACAGAATGCGTACGCGTATGCAGATTGGCGGGCGCGCGCTATGCAGCTCACGTACCACGGCGAGAGATCAATCTGACTGCGTCTCTTTCGTTTCAGACAAGCCGCTCGGAAAAGTATTCGATCCGGCTGATAGCGCGCGCGAATTGTGACGGAAATCGCTCTGTTCAGTTTCTAGAAATACTCGAGCTATTCTAAAGTCCAGGCGTTGTATTCCGATCGATTACGGGCGCCGAGATCAACGATTCGCGGAGATTATCGAGCAGCGCGGCGAAAATAAATGTAAAACGATGCTGATTTTCCTTCGACGCGATAAGAGATAAAATAACTTCGCATTCTCTATACGTCATAATTCTGCTTGTAGAAACTGTCTGGTCGGTAAGGCTTATCATATCAAGATCTCGGACTTCGGCACGGACAACGAGCTGTACGCCTGCGATTATTACAAGGTCGACGGAACTATGCCGCTGCCGGTGCGATGGATGGCCTGGGAGTCAATATTTTTGGTAAGTTGCGACCTCCCCAGGCAACACGCATATCTAAAGGACGTCGTAAAGATGTCTTTTAGACGTGCCCTTAAAAAAGATGTTTTTACGACGTCTTTTAGACATGCGTGTTCAGTGTTGTCTGGATCAATTCCACCCGAACGGCATTTCGCGATGTGTCGAAATTGTCGGCGATTCTCGAAATGCTCGAGTAACGTGCGTTATGTCTGACTTCCAGGGGAAGTATACGACCAAGAGCGACGTGTGGGCTTTCGCAGTCACCCTCTGGGAGATTTTGAATCTCGGCAGACGTGTTCCCTACGAGCACCTGTCCGATGAGGAAGTGGTGCAGAGCCTGCGGCAACTGCATCATGCTGCCGACTGCGGTAACGCCAATCCTGAAGATAGTTGCAAGGATGATTCCAGGAATGGCTTCGATTACCTGCCGCGGCCCACCGCCTCCTCCAAGGACATCTACGATCTGATGCTCGAGTGCTGGCAACGGGAGGAGACCGAGAGGCCGACTTTCCGTGAGATATCGCTCTTTCTGCAGCGGAAAAATCTTGGATACGCTCCAACATCCTGATATTGAGCCCCGAATTTCAGCGAGCGCGACGTTCTTAATAGTCATACCGCGAATCGGAATAAGCTCGTTTCCGAGATGGAACGACGAACGTGCAATAACGGTCAGCGTTCTCATCCGAATAATTACGTGGATGAGCGAATAACGGTCGAGTGAGAGGAAGGAACGACTAATGAGAAAAGAACAAAGGACAATTATGTATCGCGACATCGAAATGATAAGTACAACAATGGAATTTTATTGTCCGTCAACGAAACGAGGCTTTGGAACTTGGAGTTTACGACAGGCACGGAATCGATCGTCCTTCAATTTCGTTTCGATTCGTATACTTCTTTTCGGACAACGAGTATTAGCGGACATGAAATTAAGTTAGAATAGGTAGAAGAGTTAAGTGCGGGCTTTAAGAATCTTACGATACCCGGATTTGTCGTACAAACAGTTCGGGGTGCCGCGAATGCAACTGATCTCCGTAGAATTCTCATTGTCAGTAGCGAGACTGTTCGAGCATATCTTATCGATTTAGGGCACGAGAATGTTAGATCTCGATGCGAATATTCGCGCCAGAGTATCGCGCGAAGATCTATCCCGGGATAGGCATAGGCTCTTTTTCGGAGACGTGAAGAAAGGCAAGAATAGACGAATTTGTAAACACGACAATCGGACGAGAGCGAAGAAACTGGCCCGTCGTAGATGACCGCTTGACGGAGAATCTCTGAGGCTGTTTGATGGAGATTGGACATTTTGTGAGACCGCGAAACCGAGGAAGGTCCTCTCGTCGGGAACTTAGGAGCAATACCATGTAACTGTAATACAGCTGTGAACATTCCTGCACGGATGGGTACCTATACTGCGCAATTAGGCAATTACGCAAATAGGAAGAGTCGTTACCTAAGGAGATTAATTAAGGTTCCCTCGGGATTATATCATTTTGATTAAGGGTTTGATGAAAAAAATGTGCTAATCACATTCAACGTACGGCAATATAGCAGTTACGATATTAGACGCTACGACTGTTCGAGTTAATATCGTAAAGCATTATAACTGAGTGTGTTTTATGAACGTGTGGATGCCTATTTCCCCCCTTTCTCTTTATCGCTCTCCTTTACTCTCTTTCAACGTATATTGTACCGCCCAGACACTCTGGGCCTATTTGTGAGACGAATCTACATGTGGTTTACATCGCGAAATTCTTTATCGTCATAAGACATATCGCGAAACGGCGATTATCGTGTATCAACGACGAATTGTTCGATAGTGAGGAAATTAAACGTCTTTTCAACGCTGCTTTTGGTTCGTATCTGAACAGAGATCTGTGTGAAACGTAACACACGTGAGAACGCTAAATTTCAGAAGCAGTCAAGTGATTGTAAAGATTTCTCGATAGTACATGTTTGTTCGAACGAATATAGCTACCGCAAAAACGCAGTTAACGTGAATGGGATTTGTTAATGTCATAACTAGACGAATATCATACGTCGTAAGCGTAAGGTAGACGAAGGGTAATGTTTCACTTGTTCTGCATTGGAAGACGGTAATAGACTACGTATCATGACTATGACACATCATAATTGTAACTTTATATGATAGGCGGGATCAATGAATTTAGAATATTGTATATATAGGCGTACCGTAGTAAGAAGCGTCATCATCACATTTTTTCAAGAGTGACGGGTGAAAATCGAATTATCTTTGAGATAGCGTTACACATTCGCTTGTAATTTGATATTAATGTGGAAACGTATGGCAATTGTTTAGCTTCCGGTAAGTTATATGTAGCGAGTGGTAATAGGTTGACGCGAATGTTTGACATATCGGAACGTACTTTATTATAAAATTCAAAAACAGAAAACGCGCGAAGGACAGAGGAGTAGTGATCGTAACATTCAAACATCTGGAAGAGATGAACTTACGCCCGTTGCGCGTCTTCACCGTACTCGACTTCGATAATATATTTCGATCGACTTTAAGTTCCGTATATTTATATACCAGATGGACACTATTATAATTATTATAAATTATAACTTATGCGATATTTAGCGGATAGGCGATGTTACCGTTATATCATTAAAATACTATTTATATAAATTAACGTAATACCGCGTAAGGAGTAGAGACGGTTCGGAGACATAGCCATATGTAGTTAAAATATACGCGTTGAATTTAAACGTAACTGGAATTGCTTCTATATCACCGGAATCGAGATCGTCTGAAGCGAGTGGAAGGGCATCGCTGATACGAATTCGCGTATAAATTTACGAGGTAATAGAAAATAGGCAATACCAATTTTTGATCTTGCCAGAGGTAATAACCAATCGATTAAGCCTAAGAGCGTTAAGTCTAATTTACATTTTGCATATAAGAGTATCGGATCAACAGACATGTATAATTTCGTGCTATCGCGAAATTTTTGGCCAATCGATTTTTCGCACCGGTTGTGACTGACAATGAGTTGAAACAATAATATCTATCGTCGATACATTTTTAGTCCGAAGCAGACTGCCATTATATATTTCTAGATGATACTATAGAGAATGAATTGTAGTTGCGTTTAGATTCGCCAATATAAGCATAACGCTGCCTTTGGCTATATTGTTGCCCTTTACTGCTAACGAGTAACTTACTTGTCTACTCATGTGATAATTTAGTATATTTCTACGTATCTACCTGTACCTACCAATTCGAAAATCTTCATGGCGAAAGGATTATTCTGATGTACTTTGTTTTTATTATAGATCATCGGCATCATAGTAGTTCAGATAAAATATTGGCATAATCGATTCTCTTGTTAGTGAAAATTTGGATAATGGTGAGGAATGATGAAGAACATACGGATCCTACGTTAGGATCTAGCAGCTTCACTATATAAATCCAAAATGCAGCTGCATCATAATTTTATTAGAAGTTGGGCGTTAGTGAAATAGGCTAATATAAGACGTAAAAAAAATATGCGTAATCCTTTCTCTATGCAAAGATTCGCTATTATGACCTAGATAACTTACTTCTACCTAGCGTGCCCTTTTTCCAATGGTGGTTAATTATATTCTTTGTGCGGACAATTCGAGCTCTGTCAATGGCATCACTGAGGTAAATATTCGGAACTACAGTGTCAGGGACGAGTGAAAATATTTTGTTTGAGCATTGTGAGGTACGAACACGCTAGATCGTTGTGAAACTTTATTTCTTGAAGAAAGCTCTCTATATATCGATAAGCTCGATTTCGGCTATCATTTTAATTGCAACGATGGTTCCAAATCCTTATCGTTCGCTATATACAGTGTTGATTTCTTCGATATACATTTTACATGCGTATGATTGACAATCACGCTTGCCTCGGAGTTTAGAAAATATGTATATTTGGTACCAAAATCGCGCGACTTTTTTAAAATACGATTATAACTAACAGAATTGACGTTTTATAATAATTTAAGGCACACGATCATGATCTTTATCATTAACTTTGAGTCTCGCAAACAAATATAATTTTATTAACACGAAGGAAAACATTAGGCTTTTTATACGTAACAGCTGAATAATATGCTAATTAAAATAATTTCAATTATCACGTTTTCAAAATAGAAACGGACGTTATAGCTCCATTAGATGGATGACATAATGATATGCATTAATATCACGATTAATATCATGCATTCACGTATATTGTATACGATCGTTATGCTTAATTTAGATGTCATTTCAGATGAACTTAAACTGCACCGTACAAAGTGGTATATCATTATGATTAAAGATCGTGGCAATGGAATTAATATACAAACGTCGGATGAATTTTTCTTTCGTACATGAGCGAAATATAATTTCGATATACCCTATTGTTGACCTCTATGGTGGAATTGCGAGGAATTTACAGGTAATCGTGGGTAAACTGGGGGAGAGCTCATCTAGTTGTATTTTCTATCTCGGCAGGGGCAACGCGCACGGCCATATCACTCGGCTACGACCACATTTTGCTCTATGATTTTGGAGACATTTCCTTCCTAAAAGAAATTATCCGATAGATGAAATTTTTTCGGGATTGACGTGAAAAGGAATTCTTCGGTCTCGGACAAGAAGAGAATCGCAGCGAAACTGACCACTGGCCACGGTGGGTTGCCCATGCCTGTTCTACGCTATCGAACCTTGATCGTTATAGTCATAAAATTATTTTGTACTAAGAACTGTTTATAATTTTGTATCTAATCTCTGTAAATATCAAGCAGATTGTCTATGAGTAATAAAGCTTGAACAAACTCGATTTAAGTAGACTATATATAAACGGGGAAAAAAGTAAATATATATATATAAATATATATAAATACAGGTATTTATAATACATCTATATTTTATTTAGTCGTAAGGCAGCGAGCGAAGAGATGTAAGTAAATTTCACGTAAGCGCGGATCGGTAACGTAACAATGTACAACGATCTAGGAATTATTTGTATTAAAAAGACGACAATTAAGGGACAAATCATAAAAGTATACATGTTACTCAGTAGCCGTGTATATATATATATATACATATACCTACTATACATCTAGAATCTAACTAGTCATGTACGACACTTTATAACAATTAAAGTGTATCCCTGACAACAAATGCAAAATGCAACGTGTGCTGTTCTTTGACTATTCTTGCTTGGATTATAGAGGTGACAAAAGATATACATATACATATACTGTCTATACTGATGCGATCGGTGACGGTCGAACTTTTCAAGTAAATTATCAATTTCGATTCTGCCACAAAGTTTACTCGGTTCGATTACATCGCTGCGTATACGGTGTAGGCAAATTCTACCGAGGATCGCAAACTTTGGTGCGTCGTAGACCGGAACACATCATTTATATAATTAACATGTGTATATCATTAAAGAAACAACATACAACTTGTAAGTTCCATTATCCATTATTCATAAAGCACAACGATAAAATCTATTTGTATTGGAAAGTCGAAGTTATACCACTTATTTCATGGAAGTCCTATATTATCCCGCAAACTCTCTCTCTCTCTTTCTCGCTCTCTATACAATATACAACAGGGTATTCGGAAAGGTAAGGTCAATCGATTAGGAGGTGAAAGAGGAGCATGAGTAGAAAACATATTGTAAATAAAATTTTTTCGTATTCGCTATGGTTTAGAAGATACAGCGCTTTATAGGGGTGTATAGAACGTGTAAAAACCCCTTAATATTTCGAAAAATACGCATTTCCGAAAAAAATGTTTTATACAAAAGTTGTAGGGTTTTAAGTAAAGCATTACACAGAGAAATTAGTATAACCTTGAATAGCGTTCTCAAGGTCACATCGCGAGCGAGCAATCTCGAAATTCCCGAAAAAACGCCCGGGAAAACAAAGGGATAAAGTCGCTGATCGATAAGTGAAATATCCGAAAAGCGGAAATGACTCAATATTGTGAAACTCGAGTAGAAAAAGACCGGTTACGACATGTTCAATGAAGGAAAACATTTATGCGGTCCGATTCTAAATCGCCTTTAAATCAACCACCCGACACTTTTAAATCGATCACTCCTTATGTTTGTCCACAATATGGATATTG
Source organism: Leptothorax acervorum (assembly GCA_035220615.1). Taxonomy (NCBI): domain Eukaryota; kingdom Metazoa; phylum Arthropoda; class Insecta; order Hymenoptera; family Formicidae; genus Leptothorax; species Leptothorax acervorum. Next base: position 764,185 of record JASTWQ010000070.1, read on the forward strand.
AAACACAAATGAAGTTGTTTGAAGAAAAACGACGTCCGGGCGAAGCCCGGGTAACCAGCTAGTGATTATACGGGGTGTTAGAAAAGTCTAGAAACGATCAAATATCTCGAAAACAAAACATTTTAGGAAAAATGTTTTATACGGAAGTTGTAGGGTTTAAAAAGATCTGTTTACTGACTTTATCAGTTTGATCTTAGGTGGCGTCGTTTAGGTCGTCAGGGTCACTAAATTTTTTTAATTGGACCCCCTATTTTTTATTGCATATTCTTGTAGCCCTTGTCGAGACGTTTTTAAAACACTATAACAAAACTCTCTTTCGTTAAAAATTTCGTGAGATATTTCAAATTTTGTCATTAAATTTTTAATATAAAATATGAAATATCTCGTAGAGTATTCACTCTTCGATGACTTTACCTTAATACTTTTATACGTAGAATAATGAAAGAAATCGAACAATAATATTAATTTTTACATTTGCAATTTTGTAAAATTGAATGCGTCTACAAAATGCAATAAACTTTTTTAACATAATTTTTTCTGTTTTTTTTTTTACAACAATCGATTCTTTTCATTATTCTACGCATAAAAGTATTAAGATAAAATCAACGAAAAGTGAATACTTTACGAGATATTTCATATTTTATATTAAAAATTTAATGACAAAATTTGAAATATCACGGGACATTTTTAACGAAAGAGAGTTTTGTTATAGTGTTTTGAAAACTTCTCGACAAGGGCTACAAGAATATGCAATAAAAAATAGACGCCACTTAAGATCAAACTGATAAAGTCAGTAAACAGATCTTTTTAAACCCTACAACTTCTGTATGAAACATTTTTCCTAAAATGTCTTGTTTTCGAGATATTTGACCGTTTCCAGACTTTTCTAACACCCTGTATATAATCATATAAAACACATATTACATTTTTAATTTCGGATTATCCGATAGATGGTATCCGTTGGGATTTGTTTCTCGTATTTAAAATTTGACCAACAATAACATAAAAACGGTGTCAAGAGACACGACAAAGTGTCTCGCGCCAAGTGATATAAATTACGGCATAACTTTTGTATTAGTTGTATTGTGGAGTCCATTACTCTTAATATAATAAAGTGGCACACTTTTAGTAAATAAAACCCAAAAAAACCTAATTTTATTATATATAATTATATGTAATTATATATAATTATATGTGGTTATATATAATTATATGTGGTTATATATAATTATATGTGATTATATCTAATCATTTTTTATCGGGTATATATCCATTTTAGGTCTCATTTGTGTCCTGCACGGACGTATGGACATGAACTGGACTTAAAATGTATATCCATAAAACGTCCCGTGCTATCTGGTACTATGTTTACGCGGCGGCGCTCTGCGTTTACGCGGTACACAATTTTCTACCGTTTACGCGTGCGTAATATTCTGCGATACTTTTTGAGAGCAGTTTACGTAGGCGCGAAGTATAATAGTGTTCCTACGGTCCGTCGTGAAGTTCCTCTCTACATACGCGGTATTTTTAAAAGACGTAAATGCGATTTAAAGGCTATCAGTTCAAATAATAAGTCAAAATGGATTCGACAAGTAATATTGTGAGTACTATTGCTGTTTTTGCCAAACAACATCAAGAAATATTGACGGCTGAACTACGGGTTTGCTTGTGCTGCACTCTTGTGCACCTTTATTGAGAATCAAATTCGCCGTTTACGCGAGGTATTAGCACGGAAAGACGTATTAGCTAATTTGAGTAACTTGCTTCAATTATCGTAATGTAGTCAACGGCTAGAGACCCCCGTTTACGCGGAGTGACTTCTCGTAAGTTACGATATAATCTGAATGAATTATCGTAAGTTTATATATACTACAGAAGTAACGCTCGCGTAAACATAGTATGGGTTGGTAAACTATTTTTAATAATCGATTTATAATTCTCCACTTACAAGAAAAGCTGTATAAATAAGATTATCGAAAAGTGAGCAATTGAGTCATAATAAGCTATTATAATGTGCTGATAATATTATGGACCCCCGCTACTTGTTGAGTGCGAAAAATTAAAAAAGGTATTAACAATTAAAACATTGAATTCCTTTCAAAAAAGTAATTTATTTTTTAAAAAATTGAAAATTATGAAAGAAATGGATAATAAAAAATATTTTATTTAAAAAATTATTATATATGTTTATATTATATATAGGGTAAGGTCGCCAAATGCCGCCCCCACGCATAATCTCGTCCCGGCCGATTTTTGCTGTTAATTACTGCTGCCCACTTTTGACATTATAAACTTATAGCAGAGATGACGTTAGCGAGCTGGCAACACACACGCGTGCAACTCGTTATTGAGTGAATAAAAGCATTTTGTTTGTTCACGCGCAGCGCACTATATTATTTGGTGATATTCGAAGTTGTATTTCAGGCATTTAATGTACGTGATTCTATTATTTATTTTTACTTATTGTTAGATATAGTGTATTGTCTCTATTTTCATATGCCGAAGTGACGATCTCATTCGCCACTGTAAGTTAGAACCGGCAAGCATAAAATTGAAAATGGCTCTGTAACGTGCCAAATTTCGTCCCCTTACATAGATCCAAATTTTGTCCCCCGATTATCTGTGTTTTCCAGTGACGTTAAAGCAGAAAAGTGGGTTAGATGCACTGGGTACTTCAAATTGTGTCATGTTGTGTGCATCCACACCTCAAAACGAAAGTTTTTGTGCGATTTTTGCATAAACCCATAATAACTTGATATTCTGCATTTCGTTCTCTACATTTTATTCTCAATTATTAAGATAATTATTTTTGTATTTTTATAAGTAAAACAATTTCTTAACACATAACAGTTGATTACAAAGTTCATTTTAACTCTTTTTCCACTAAAACTAAGGGAACGAAATTTGGAGCACTTTTTTTGAAAATCGAAAAACGCGTTTTCACATTTTTATTTTTTATTCTGTGTGTATAAACTTTTATGAAATATGAATTACAGAGCTATATTGCTATGGTTTCAAGGTAATTATACGAATTTTTTCAGATTTTTGTACTGATTAGTTTTTAGATAGGAGCTAAAAAAAATTAAGTGGTGCGAAATTTGGGGACCTTACCCTAATAACAAAATAATTAAAAAATAAAATTTATTTTTTTTCGTCTATCGGCAAAACACATTCTTATGATTGGGATATTTATTGATATGCAAGACATATACGACTATAATAATTAAGAAGTGTTCAATTTCGGAAATAAAATTACCTGGATGACTCAATCACACACCTTTTTAATCACACTTATTTATAACTCTTCATACAAAATGCAAACAATTCCATACAAAAACATTGTTAAATTGCTAAATGCATAGTGTAAAAATAATTAATTAATTAAAAATATATGAATGATTCGATCATAAACCTTATTAAGGGTCGGCAGGAGACACGGTGGAGACGCCTATTGGCCGGCCTGGAATTACGGATTCGTAAAAACAATATTTTAGCCAAAATACCGAATAAATCTTATTCCATTTAGGATATTCTTAATCAGTAAGCTCATCTGTAGTACGCTACAGAGCTATTTTATGAAAAAAAGGTAAAAATAAAAATTTTTAATAAACTTGGGGGAATGGGCAGATAGCAACGGGTAAGGTTGGGTTAGCCTCGAGTCTGTATTTAATTTATTATAAATTTTTAAGAGCAAAAATGCAAAATCGGGCTCTGTAGCGTACTACAGATGAACTTACTGATTAAGAATATCCTAAATGGAATAAGATTCATTCGATATTTTGGCTAAAATATTGTTATTACGGTTCTCACTAGATCTAAGAAGCTGGGGAAATTTTCGTGGTAACATATTGACTGCTTGACAGAAGAGATCATCATTCCATTTTTATCTCTCTTACATCGCATATGTAGTAACGTCTATGTACAAAGTACAAACACTAATACGTGAGCACACGGATGCAAATATTGAGAGATAATGGCAGCAAAAACCGGCTATCATATTATTTTTATTTTTTTTGTATATGTATGCCTATGTAAAGAATAAACAAAAATAAAGATAATTTTGAAAAATAAGAAAAATCTATAATTTGTGTGTGTGTGTGTGTGTGTATGTATAATTAAAAATTAATAAAAAAATTGAAAAATCAATATATTTTATGTATATATATTTTGTATCGTAAAAAAACATAAAATCGTTACAAGCGTATATATATATATTAGAGTGGTCCTTAAAAATGGTAATTTTGAATTTTGACTGCTTGAACGGTTCGGAAGGCTCGAAATAAATAAAAAAAAATCTGTGCAAAAGCGCAGCTTCCTATCTCAATTTTAACACGTGCCGCAGAGCACTTGAATTTTCCTATTAAAATCAAATAGCAAATGATTTTAGTATGAATGCAATAACGATCGGAAAAATTTGAAACTTGGCAATTCTCTTACCTATAGTTGTACCTATCTTCTGAAATTTTTATAGATTTTTATCTACATATTTCAGGTGGCTAGTGGTCGATGAAAATCATTTTTTTTAAATTTTTGAAAAATCAAAGGAATTTTGTTTATTTATTTATTTCTATAATTTTGTTTATATATTTATTTATTTATTCGCTGTCTTAAATAAGAATTCAATACTTTTACAAAATTATTTATCTCAAAAATCTTTTATGAGTGTCTCCTTTTTTGCATCGGGATATTTTTTTTTTATATAATAGTCAGCATGTTTGCATCACAATTTCATCAATATCAAAATTATACAGGATATAATCCTGCCAAAATATAAAAAAATGGCTAGAAACATAATTTATTTAATTTTTTACAGTTACAAAAAATTATTCTCATCAACCTCTAGCAACCTGAAATGTATAGATAAAAATCTATAAGAATGTCAGAAGATAGGCACAACTATAGGTAAGAGAATTGCCAAGTTTCAAATTTTTCCGACCGCTATTGCATTCATACTAAAATCATTTGCTATTTGATTTTAATAGGAAAATTCAAGTGCTCTGCGGCACGTGTTAAAATTGAGATAGGAAGCTGCGCTTTTGCACAGATTTTTTTTATTTATTTCGAGCCTTCCGAACCGTTCGAGCAGTCAAAATTCAAAATTACCCTTTTTAAGGACCACTCTAATATATATATATATACAATATATATGCATGCACAAATGTGAAAGTCAATCCTTTTCATCGTGTTCGCAATCAAATTATAATTGCAGATTGTGTCTCTCGTGGTAATATTTCTACACGTTATTATTTATGATGCACTATAATCGCAAGTTAACTATATCCATCCCATAGGTATATACACACACTAAAAATAAAAAATAAGCATAATTTTTATTTTTTATTTTAATTTAATTTACACCTCACAATAAGAGAAGACTACTTACATTTTCAGTCAAATTAGAAAAGCAAAATATTTATTATAATGCGTAATTTAAAAAACGCAGCAGTAAAATTATATTAAACAAATAAGAACTAAACATGATTTAAAAAATAAAAACACTTTTAAAAAGAGAGATAAGCAAAAATACACAAAAAATACACCCTTATATTATTTTAGAAATTCAAATATATAAAATAAAAAAGTGATCTGAAAAGTGGCTGTAATAGACAAAACTTAATCAAATCTTCCAATTCCATTTTCATTAATAATATATATATATATATTTCATGGAAATGGAATTGGAAGATTATCTGGTACACCTTCTTTTGTAATTAGACTGATTGCTAATATATCTTTTAATATGCATAAAAATATATTTTTAAATTCTTAGTGCTTCTGCATGATAGTGCAATAATTTCAGATTTTTTGCCATCACTTTAGACTATCAATCTATTACTGAAAAGGAAGCTGTAGATTTAAAACAAGTAATAAAGAATTGTGAATAATATGAGGTTTCCAACGCTGAACTTTTTATGTAAACTCTTTCAAGCAGAGGGTAACGCAGCTGATGAACAGTATATATAACAAACTGAATAAAAATCTTAATTATGACAACATAATGATATTAATAATTAAGATTTTCATTCAGTTTGTTATCAATACTGTTCATCAGCTGCGTTACTCTCTGCTCTGATGCTAAGACTGAGTGTATATTTTCCTATATAAAGATAGAATAAAGGCCGTAGCCGGATAAGAAGGGTCAATGTTTCTCTACACGGATTATGCTCATTTTTTTGCTTTGATTGCTATCAGTGTCTCTTACAATTTAGTCAAATATTAGCCTTTAACATTGAACTGTTTTGCTGTAAAAAATAAAAATAAAAATTTCGAAAATAATTCATATCTTTTAATTGGCTAAACCAATTGTGTTGAAATTTTAATATGTTGTAGATATTATTGACACATTTGTGGAAAATTCGGGAAAGGTTTATGATGACAGAAACATTGATAAAAAAATAAATAAATGTTCTCGATTTTTTTCAGTCCTAATATCTTTCTTGTACAATTACGAACAAATTTTTCTACAATCTTGGAGCAGTTTCTTATCGGACATAATTTTTTGGAAGCAATGAAATGGGTAGGCGGTACTTTTAAAAAATAAAGTATTCTTCTTTTTTTTTTAAATATGATATGCTTTTGGTGCGGTCGCCATATATTTTATGTAGAATTTTGAGACAGTATTCTACAAGTAATTTTTTCGAGCCAATAAAATAGGTAGGTGGAAGTTTAAAAAAATAAGATTTTTCTTATTTTTTAAATTTATGATGCTTTTTGTACCATTGCCATATTTATTTTGTTATGTAATGTTTTATAATGTAATTAGACTTTTGAGACGGTATTCTACAAGTACTTTTTTCGAACCAATAAAATGGGTAGAAGGTACTTTAAAAAACAAAATATTTTTTTTCAAAATTATAAGTTTTTTGGTACCATCACCATATTTTTGTTTAGAATCTTGGAATGGAATCCTACAAGTAATTTTCTGGAATCGATTAAATAAATAGGTGCAGGTACTAAGAAAATAATAAAATGAAGTAAATTGAAATAATTATAAAAGGATAAACTTTAATCGTATTAAATCAAATGTTTATTAATGAAGTACACATACACATACACGTACACACACTCAAAATAATGAAGTATACATACACATTTGTTCACATAATCACTCTCATACTATTATTTACACTATTTATAGTTATATATCCATATGGATGGACTAATCTTCATCACTATCTTTATTAATAATAGGCGTGATATGCCGGCTGTTTTAAATATATTTAAATATATTTAGTATTTATATATTTAATATTTTTTTATTTTATTTTATTTTTTATTTTTATTTTTATTTATTTTATTTAATATATTATATATTTAATATATAAATATATTTAAAACAGACGGCATCACGCCTACTATCAATGAAGATAGTGATGAAGATTAGTTCATCCATATGAATATAACTGTAAATAATAGTATGAGAGTGATTATGTGAACGAATGTGTATGTGTACTCCATTACTTTGAGTGTATGTATATACGTGTATGTGTACTAATTCATTAAAAACATTAGATTTAATACGATTATAGTTTATTCTTTTATAATTATTTCAATTTACTTTATTTTATTATTTTTTTTGTACCTGCATCTATTTATTTAATCGATTCCGGAAAATTACTTGTCGTAGAATTCCATTCCAAGATTCTAAACAAAAATATGGCGATAGTACCAAAAAGCTGTGATAATTTAAAAAAAAAAGATTTTGTTATTTTTAAGTACCTACTTTTCACACATTTTATTGGTTCGCAAAAATTATTTTTTGTAGAATACTATCCCAAAATTCTACATAAAATATATGGTAATCGTACCAAAAGCATATATCATATTTTAAAAAAATAAAAAAAATACTTAATTTTTTAGAAGTACCACCTACCCATTTTATTGCTTCCAAAAAATTATGTCCGATAGGAAACTACTCCAAGATTCTAGAAAATTTTTTTTGTAACTGTACAAGAAAGATATCGGGACTGAAAAAAATCAAGAACATTAATTTATTTTTTTTATCAATGTTTCTGTCATCAGAAATCTTTCCCGAATTTTCCACAAATGTGTCTCAATGATATCTACAACATATTAAAATTTCATCAAAATCGGTTGAGCCGATCAAAAGATATGAATTATTTTCGAAATTTTTATTTTTATTTTTTACAGCAAAACAGTTCAATGTTAAAGGCTAATATTTGACTAAATTGTAAGAGACACTGATAGCAATCAAAACAAATAAAATATGTATTTACGCACATGTGTGCATAAGAATATATGTAATTTATAAAAAGCGGGTGCTTGTTAGCCTTGGTACGTTACTGCCTTCTGCTACAGACGGCCAGAAAGCATTTTCGGGCCGTATTGCTAGAATCCGTGCGTCCGCGTAAGCAATTCAGTGGTGTGTGTACGTGTACGGACATACACCACTACATGGAACCTGAAATTAGTTTTTCAACGTTGGTGACACTGAAACCGGAGTTTCGCGTTGCCACCACGCGAGGTCTCCAATATCAATTCGGAGTTTGCCTGGGTCTCCTGCCGACCCTTAATTGCATTTCAAAAGTCTTTATGCGAAATACAAACGATATTTTATATAAAAGTTCTTTAAAAAAACATTCATTTCTGGCTAAATGTATGCGAATGAGTTATACAGCATCTGTCCGACTGTAAATTATAGCTGCCTAGAAGAAGTAGGTATACTAGGGGGGTTCTGCCCCACAGGGAATTTTGGTGGTTTTACAGTGGCAACCCTGTTTTATGGTGAATTTTGGTGCGCATTTTACAGCGGCGTATCGTTCCGTGGAGATTTTTTATGCGTCAGGACTAAGGGTTCTAAGGGGGGGGGGGGGTGAGTTGGATAGCGATGGAGCTGACGTCACGCGGGGAGAGGGGTACGGCCCGTGTAGGGTCTGCGTAGGGGTTCGCGGGGAGAGGGGTACCTTGTTAGGGGCCCGCCGCCGTCCGCCCGGCCACCTGCGTTACCGTTCGCGCTCTCTCTCGCTCCCGCTCGCGTAACCGTTCGCACTCTCTCGCTCCCGCTCGCGTCTTTTCGCTCGCTCGCTCGCGTGTCTCTTTGCGGCGGTTCGCGGAAAATCCGCGTTTTCAAACACGTTGAAAAACTGGATTTCTTACTAAGCTATCTTACTTTACTTTAAGGGGTCATCTCACTTTGAACGCTCGAAAAATTCGCTATTTTTATGAATTTTTTTTTGGCAATACCAATGCAGATAATTGAATGAATGTTTTTAGTACTTATTAGGCATGCTTTAAACAACAAAACATATTTTTTGTAAAATTTTTAGTCGTTTATTTAATGAAAAATACAACAATGCGAACAAGTAAAAAAAGAAAGGTTGGTCCACTGCGGGCATTGTAACTGCTCGTAGAATCATCTGAAACAAAAGAACCAAAAAGATTCTTGATTAGTATGAGTGTCGCTATAGCGTGAACCTCCAGAAATAATTTATGTTTGAAAATAAAAAAATGGTGGAGGTTTAAAGAAAAAACTTGAATAATATTATTCAACTTTTTTCTTTAAACCTCCACCATTTTTTTATTTTCAAACATAAATTATTTCTGGAGGTTCACGCTATAGCGACACTCATACTAATCAAGAATCTTTTTGGTTTTTTTGTTTCAGATGATTCTACGAGCAGTTACAATGCCCGCAGTGGACCAACCTTTTTTTTTTTACTTGTTCGAATTGTTGTATTTTCCATTAAATAAACTTGACTAAAAATTCTACAAAAAATATGTTTTGTTGTTTAAAGCATGCCTAATAAGTACTAAAAACATTCATTCAATTATCTGCATTGGTATTGCCAAAAAAAAATTCATAAAAATAGCGGATTTTTCGAGCGTTCAAAGTGAGATGACCCCTTAATGTATCGGATGTTCGTATCCGCACCCGACGCGACGGGACGATTGACATGCAATCGTAGAATTATCAATATCATATTAATATCATGTCCAATATAAAACGTTATATTTTATAGAGTACATACATACATACATACATTACGTTATACATTACGTTATACATTACGTTATACATTACGTTATACGTTACGTTATACGTTATACATTACGTTATACATTAAGTTATACGTTACGTTATACGTTATACGTTATAAATTACGTTATAAATTACGTTATACGTTATACATTACGTTATACGTTACGTTATATATTATACATTACGTTATACTACATTATGTTATGTTACGTTATAAGGGTATTCGGTAATGTCCCCACGGTAACGTATCGGTCGAATCGAGTATAATGTATCGCTTGTCGTCGTACGGACTTAGAGCAATCTTTTGTTCGCAACATGTATATACCTGATGCAATCTTGATCTTATACAGGACTGCTGTCGCGTCATTTCAATTTCATCACTCAAACATCGCGTGTAATCGTCGAACGTTATCGTTCTCGCGACAACGTTACTTTTGACGCCTTTAACCTTCTTCGTATCTTTCTTGCCGTCAACTCGCAAGGCGTACATCTTTGCCCTAAGCCCGACGAATTCAGTCATGATCGCACCGTTGTTTTCGTCCTTCATCAAGCCCGGCACCTTCTTGTTCTTAAGCGGTATACCGTACGCGTTGTCGATTGTATAATCGCTCGTGTCGAATCTATCAATGTCGCGTTTCACGTTCTCGTACACGTCGTCGCATTCGACGTGGTATATTAGACTGTCCGTGTCGGTGTACATAACTTTACACTTGTCGCTATACAGAGGAGACATGTACTCGTGATGAAATTCATACAAACACGTTTTAGATATGTCGAGGATGCACATGCCTACGTAGATAGGTTTGTTAAATTTCACCTCGAGTTTGCGCATTTCTATGGCAACCAAATTTTCTGAAAAAATACTTCTGCTATGGAAATTTGGTTTAGCGATCATTGCCTCCGCGCCGTATCTACCCTCCCAATGAGTCACAAGTCGCACGTCTACGTGATTACGCACGTTCTCCATGGTTTTGCCGAATACCGCGTTGTTCATCAATTTGTATAAATTTTTCTCGAAATCGTTTGTCGCGCGCATTCTAAACAGAGTGTTTAATTCGATGTAATCGCGGAGCCATGGCGATTGCGAAAATTGCAATACGCGGTGGATCTTTGTAACACGAAGACCATGACGTGTACATTGCTGCAGGTTGCGATAGTGTGTGACGTAACGCATCTTATCGCACACAGTCGCAAGAAGTTTTTCCTGCCGCTTGCCAGGCGGCTTATCGCGCATCGGACAGAACGGTAGGTCAACGTGCGCGTCATGCAAATGTTGTGGGTACTCTAGATCAACTTCGAGAATGCAGCCTGTCGGAGAATCCAGCGAGACATTCATAACATTAAAATTGGCTACGTCGTCGATCCATCGAAAATCGGCGTAAGGCAATGGTTGACACATTGCCCAGCCGTACAAGTTGTTTACATCAAAATACATCAGGTACGACGATGGTTTCGATGGATCGTACGACTGCATGTACTTGTTATTAGCTCGCGCGTATCTGCCTGAACATTGACTCAAACCGCCGCGTATACCGCGTTCAATAAACATGACCATGTCAATGTCGGTGAGCAGTTCGAAATTTATGCGAGTATGTTTTAACATGGCATCCCACGTATACCCGGGAAGAGTATAGTAATACGCGGGGTCGAGCCCATAACTTTTGATGCAACTGTCGCGGAAATTTTCGAAAACGTCGGCCAATAACAAGACATCAGTTTTAAGGTAAAGATCGCTGTACTCGCCTAGTGTTCGAATGGAGAACCGCTGCCAAACGTTCACGGCGTGCGCGTAATCGCTCTCGGATACAGTGTCACCGACCAAGGAACTGTAAAATAATTCGCGCGGCGGTAAACACGTGGCCTCCAACTTTTCGACGCAATCCACGTATTCGTATGGAAAGGCGCCTTTTCGTGTTAGTAATTCGAAATCGTAAACGGATAATTCGGAAAATTTGGAACGTACAATTTTTAACTTGTCCTTATCGAGGTAGGATGCCAATTTTTCGAGACTAGTGTTGAGAAATTTGAACGAATCGATGAACCGTAACTTTATGTTGTTTCGCGAATCTGATTTGTCGGCTGTGTCTTTAACGTGTTTCGTGAACGAGATATATTTTTCTTTCGTTAACGGTAGTACGTCTATCGAGCCTTCGAACACGGTAGCTATTTCTTTTATGATAAAATGCGAATCGTAGCCGGATAAATTGTGAAAAACTACGGGAATAAAATATGAGTCTTTATAATTTAAATTACAGTTTGAATGCGCGGGACCTCTGTAACGGCCGGTCAGATGGCAATGATCGCGTACCCGCGCGTCGTCGTCCGGTGCGAACGGTTTTTCACAAATGTGGCAGTGCATCGCGCTGTGAAATGCATGCCACTGTTCTTTCGAGAGGGTCTCCATAGGGACATTGGCGGATAAAATACCCTGTACGCGATGCGCTAATTCCTCGAGTTCGTTGGCGAACCACGCGACGCAATCCTTATCGCGGCGAAACCGATACATAGACAACGAGTCGTCGTACGAGCACTGCATGTAGTACCCGACGCTAAACACCTCGTGGCGTTGATAGGCGTACGTGGACGTTCTCTGATCCGCTTCCATCTCTTCCAGGGTGCATTCGAGATCGGCGTACACGACGAATGGGAGCCGCTCCTTTCTGTCGTAGTTGCGGAAGCTCAGCCATTTGTCGTTCTCGCTCGGTAACCTGATCGCGCAGTCGTTCATCTCACGGCAGTCTACCGTGTGTGACTGCAACTTGTCGCTCGAACCAAAGTAGTGTAGACATCTGCAAAAAAATTTTTACAAATTGTGTAATTTTTTAAATAAAAAATATAAAATATCGTATAATATGATTTTATAAATGTATTACTCACCGATCGCAAAAGTATTTTTTTATTTTTTTCTTGCTCACTTGCGAGCCCACGAGGCGGGACAGGTTCTTGATCCACGCAAAATGTCCCACGTTGTCGTCTCCCTGATCTGGTAGGTACAGCAAATTGATGTGCTTTTCTCTTTTCCGGTCGGTAAGTCGTATCGGTAGAACGTTTAGCGTTTTCTGTCCCTCGATAGTGTACACATTTATCGACACGTCGTTGAGTCGTTCGAATGTAGTGATTCCTTTCAGAGACATAGGAAACTCAATGTCCTGAAGATTTAGCACGGTCATATAGTGCGGGTACGAGGATACCCGTTCCGCATGTCTTTCGACTGGATACAGCGCGGCAACAACCGACCACGCGAAACATGCATTGTCCTTTGATTGCACGTTGATCACCGCTTTCTTTGTTATTATCTCTCGCGGCATTTTCACAACACACCCCGCGTGCAATGGATTATGTTTGTTGACGTTAACCATTAAATTTAGTATACGCGACAACGCCCACCCGCTATCGCATTCCTGGAACTCTTCGAGTTTCGCCAGTGTGGGTTCGATAACGCGCAAGTCGTACCACTCTCGCAGGTCGGACGTACGAAAGAGTTCATAGTTTCTCGTAGCAATACTCTTATTGTCACGTTTATCACCCGTCACAAATTCACCATTGAACACGGTATTCACTTTCACGCTGTTGTGCCTTTGCATGACGTTCCGCACACGATCGAGTACAATGTCTCTCGCATCTTCGAGAAATTGACGAGGTTCGATGTGTTCAGAATTAATCACCGCACCGGTCAGTATACGACTTTTGAAAGCCGTATCGATCTTTCGCCAAACGAGTCTTTCCGCGTTATTACCGCCGCTACTACTTGTGCCCGCGACCGCCAAATCACCACCGCTGTGTATGAAACGTCTCTCTAATCGAGTTCTCGCACCCTCGAGTTCCGCAATTTTCGACACCAAAGAATGTCTAGTTCCAGGAAAGAGTCGCGGACGCTTGGCGGGACTGTGCTCTTCCAGCTGTTCAACGACTTCCTCGCATCGCTGCGCCCACGTGAAATACTCGCCCAAGGTAGCAACTTGGTGCGACTGCTCCAACAGTTCACGCGCAATTTTCTTGAGGTTTTCCATGTTTTAAAAAAATTTTTTGCACTATTTTTAAATCTTTTGGCTCGACGGAATCCTTCTTATATTTGCGACAAGATGTTTTTTAAATACGAGAAAGTTATCTCTCCATGCGTCGCGTGGTGTCGTTGCAAACTACCGTCGAACTAGCAAGACCTTCAAATCACATACTGTGGTTCTGACGCGCTTCATTCCTTGTTATATATTTCATCTATCATTCTTTTCTCTCTTTCCAACTAGAGCATCGCGTATCGTTTCTTCTTCTACACAGTGTTGTCAGATCGACTGTTTTTCATATGAGTCATAGAAAGGTAATATCTCTTAGACGTTGAGTTCTACTTATGCGCTATTTTATCTACTACAAATTCAAGCAGCCGGACCTCGGCGCTTGCTTTGTAATACGCGATACAATAACCGAATGGCGTCGCAAAACATGTCCCGACACGTTCGTCGAAACTCCGATAAACAGCGAAATATGCCCCGATAAACGAGTCTTTTTAGAAAAAAGGTGATAAAGATGATACAGAGGACACCGCGACGCCATAACCGAGTGACATCGCGAAACATGTCCCGACACGTTCACCGAAACTACGATAAACAATTCTTTCTAGAAAAATGATGAAACAAGACGCCGCAACGGTAAATCATCCTTATCGAGACAAACATTTTTATCTCAGATATTTAATCGCGGATATTTTATCTTTAATCCGCCTGAACAATGCGTTTGCTTCGTAGTGTGAGACGCCATTTGTTTATAACTTCTAGCAATCTGACATCGAAGCTCGCTTTTGTACTGCGTGACGCTGTAACCGAATGACGCAGCGAAACATGTCCCAACACGTTCGTCCAAAACCCTGATAAACAGCGATTCTCAGAATACGTTCTAGAAGCCCTCCCCATCACGTCATAGTTTTAAAAAAGCGGGAGGGTGTTGCCGCGTATACGCTCCGTTACTTTTTATGCTATCAACTAGTCTTGTATCAGCCGCTTGACAAACGGTTGACTTGTCATAACCGAGAGTGAAAATGTATTCCGCTGAGGGAAGCAACAGTGGTGGCATACGCATGAATTATTACGTGCCGATTCCCGAAGCTGAAACTCCATCGAGTGAGAACAAGTAAGTTTTGTTTAACTTATAGAGTCTCCTATTTTATAATTTTTGCAAATTGTATTATTTTAAAACTGATCTCATTATATTGTACAGCACTTCGTTGGAGCGTCGTGCTGTGCATATACTCACAATCAGCGGACGATTTGACTTGACACGTACAGCTTATAAGTATTTGGACATTGGGATCAGCGTGAGACCTCTACACGGTTCCTTTGTGGAATTGGTCCTTGGTGACAACCGAGAAAATCAGATTGCGATGCGTCATGGAACGTGGACAACGATCATCGATAGATGCACGGATATCGAGCGACTCGTGCAGTCAATTGTCGGTTCGTTGCTGTCTATTCAAGACCTAATAATCAAACTTGTACAAATGCGTGATCAAAAAATTGTAAAATTGTCATCGAGCAATAATTATTTGTACATGACTCAACCCTCGGGGCGGAATTCATAGATGTTTCTTGAGTTTCAAGACGGACTTAAGCTCGTTCTCAAGATCGCGATTGTTTCATAGACATTGCTTAAGACCGAATTAAAAGCTGGAACTTGAGACCATGCTTAGACAAGCAAATATCGTTTCATAATCAAATCTTAAGTGCGACTTGACATTATTAGATGCACAGTTATTGCTTAAGCCGTATCTTAAGCCAATCTTAGTCAAGTCCAGTAAATTGTTGACTTAAGACGATTTTGAAACGAAAAGTTTGTTTTCTATTGCTGCATTGGTTGCGCACATACGAAATTCTCACGGTTTATTTATGTACAATTTTTGAACTAATGCAGTCAGCGATAGGAAACAAACCTAAAAACTGTTGTTGTGACATATTACGGATTTGTATCGCATTTGACAGGTGATATGTAGAATTAATTTATAACAAACTTTTGACATTATTTTGTTAATAATATATACAAAAGTGCTTATTAAAAGACCTGAAAATTACTCGAAAAGTTGTCAGTTATATAACGTTTAGGTCTAATTTATATATATATATATATATATATATATATATATATATATATATACATATATATATACACACAAGATACTACTAATTATTTATTATTATATACTTTAGATAAAGGCATCATGGGATTGAACATATTGGGCGCATTTGATATTAATTTATTTGATATTCTGAATCCTCTTTGGATACAGAAAACGATAATATTGGCACAATACATGAAAAACGATATGTACGAGATGCAATTAATCCATTCACAGTACTTTTTCAATTGTTGTACGTCCCTCTGTAATGTAAAACATTACCTATTACAAAAAATTCACTAGCTGTAATATAAAAATAAAATAAAATATATAAAATAAATTTAATACCTTAGTATATACTAATCAAAGAAGAGTTGTTATATTCTTCTGTAATAATTGACCAAGCCTCTGATTTCTCTATTCTCTTTCAGCGTGGAGGAATTTGTACCTTTTGCTTCAACAATAAGTTTATACTTTTTCAATATCTCCAAGAATACCTGCTTTTCCGAATAGGAATATACACTTCTCCTAGGCGTTGTCATTCTAAAAAAATTATATTTTTTTAAATAGAAACAACAAAATAATATGAATATAAAGGATTTTCACACAAATAGATAAGGTTATGTGTTTTTTCGTTTATAAATTTACATAAACATCGAGTAAAAGTAACATTATATCAATGTAATAATTTTTCACTCAACAATGTCATGTTATGTATAACGTGTTATATTTATGCATTGTTGAGAATGTTAAGTTGGAAATAATAAAATAGATGCAATTGTTACTGTTACATGATGTTTATTGGAATTCTACTTTTACTCAATTAGATATATTATTACGATTAACTTTACCTATATATATTATCACTCCAGGGCAGGCAGGTATTACGAAATTATTCAGCTTTTCGATCAGAATATTCCCAATTTTCATTAATATTTCACTTTCTGCTTTTATACATAACCTTGCGTTGTGAAGAGAAAAGAAAAGTTCCACTGCAGCATTATCTACATACTTGTAGACCTTCATTATTATTGGTTAAGCTGGTAAGAATCCCGAACATTTCCGAAGCTGAGAGCTCAAGCATGAACTTTGTTAAGGCGGTCTTAAGCTCAAACTCGAGTTTTCAAGACCCATCTGTGCATGTAGGATGATCTTAAAACGATCTTGGGTCTTAAGTCAATCTTGGCTAAGATTGTGCTTAAGACAGGTTTCAAGAAACGTCTATGAATTCCGCCCTCGAACTCAAACACTCGAGAATGTATACCTCGAGCTATCTCAGCATGTGAGAGAGATAGATACGAATATCATTAATTTTGCAAGTATTCTACGAAGAAATTGTATTACTGAAAAATGTGACGCTGTTAATATCTTGCGCGGCTATTACGATCAAACGTCAATTGTAGATTGCGAACTAATAGCGTATGCTATGGATGAACTTATGTATGATGTCGTGACGAGACGGGGATATTCTGTAGTAGGTTAACACGAATAAAATATATCTAAAAATTTTTTTAATTAATTAATTTTTTTCCACATTCTCGGTTCCTTATTCAAATATTAAAAAATTAAATACCGAGCGCATAATGCGCAAACAAGTGAAAGCGAACGGGGTGGATAGAGAGAACGCGAAGATACGCGATAACGTCCCGTCGGGTGCGGAAACGGACATCCGATACATTAAAGTAAAGTAAGATAGCTTAGCAAGAAATCGAGTTTTTCAACGTGTTTGAAAACGCGGATTTCCCGCGAACCGCCGCAAAGAGACACGCGAGCGAGCGAGCGAAAAGACGCGAGCGGGAGCAAGAGAGTGCGAATGGTTATGCTAGAGCGGGAGCGAGAGAGAGCGCGAACGATGACGCAGGTGGCCGGGCGGACGGCGGCGGCGGCGGCGGCGGCGGCGGCGGCGGCGGCGGCGACGGTGGCGGCGGCGGCGACGGTGGCGGCGGCGGGCCCCTAACAAGGTACCCCTCTCCCCGCGGACCCCTACGCCGACCCTACACGGGCTGTACCCCTCTCCCCGCGTGACGTCAGCTCCCTCGCTATCCAACTCACCCCCCCCCCCCCCCTCCTTAAAATCCTTGGTCCTGACGTACCAAAAATCTCCACGGAACGATACGCCGCTGTAAAATGCGCACCAAAATTCCCCATAAAACAGGGTTGCCACTGTAAAACCACCAAAATTCCCTGTGGGGCAGAACCCCCCTAGTATACCTACTAGAAGAGGATTTTATTTTTGCTTCCTCATAAAGGAAGCTTTGTTTTCGTGAAAAATTTTTTTTTAGTTGCCGGTCAATGTGTTCAAAATGTTGTCGAAAAATTGCATTTAAAAAAATGTTTGTGTGTGTGTGTGTGTGTGTATGTACGGATTTGATGTCCGTGATTGCTCTAACTTCCGCAAATTTTTGCTTCGTCATAGAGGAAGCTTTGTTTTCGTGAAAAAATTTTTTTTCAGTTGCCGCTGTCAATGTGTTCAGAATGTTGTCGAAAAATTGCATTTAAAAAAATGTTTGTGTGTGTGTGTGTATGTACGGATTTGATGTCCGTGATTGCTCTAACTTCCGCAATGTGTGTGTGTGTGTGTGTGTATGTACGGATTTGATGTCCGTGATTGCTCTAACTTCCGCAAATTTTGAGATATCGGGCCGAATTTTTTTTAATCGATAAAGTATCTGTTAAGTAGAGACCTCGTAGATTTCTCGCGAGAAGAGGAGGGGCGATACTCGAATAACGAACACGAAATAAAGTTTGTTTCAATAAATTTATCAGGCAGAACTACTCGGTGGAATACCAGCATTCGCTGCTTGGACAAGGGAAAACTGGCCGAAAAACCTTGTCAGTATTCGATACAAATAGTAAACATAATACAAAAAATAAGATAATACAGTTGAAAATGCAATAATACAATAATATCAAGTATAAATCAAAATACACACAAATATTGGTGAATACTCACGAGATAATCAAGAAATAATCGAATAGATAAATCTCTTTTAAAGTTATAAACATCTAATATTAATATCACTCGAAATAAAGTGCTATCTGTAGATAAGTAAAGTGAAAGTTGAATCAATAATACTTAACCAAATAAAATAATAGTTAAAGGTGAATTAAGAATATTCACTGATGATTGGCAAATAAATATATAAAGTTAAGTAATAATACTTAGCACCACTCAGTTTGAGCAGCCAGAATCAATAATGAATAATTCAAACAAGAATACTAATAACTCGAGAGTATCCAGAGAAATATGGCAAATATCACACATAAAGAAATTCACATAATAGAATAAAGTATTTCGCAACGCAGTGAATCAATCACACAAACTAATCTTAACTCAAATGAAAGTATATCGCAAATATTATAAAAAATGTAGCTCGCAATAATAATATGTAAAATGTGAACAATTAATAGTAAAGATTATAATACAAGAATATAATGAAAGGAATAAATGAACAAACAAAGAATATAATCTATCTCGCTTAGAATCGCTATGAATATTGAATAATAGCTACGAATATTTAATAATCGCTACGAATCTTTAATAATCTCTAAGAATCTTTAATACTAGCTATGAATCCGGATCCGGTTTTGATGAATATCAAAATGTACGAAAAGTACGTATCAGTTAAAGAAAATACTAATGGCCGTAAAGTTTAACGTCATGACGGAAGTATAAATTATGCATCAGAATTGATGCTCTATAAGTAATCTCATTACTGAACTAGGGAATGTGGCTAACACATCTCCCTTCTCACTGCTGAATTAGGGAACGTGGCATCACAAATCCCCTTTCTTCTCTTTAGAAATAACTCAATTTACCTTTATCTGAAGTAAAGTATCTATTCTCATAACACGAGAGATTTCTCTCGTTCTACCTTCCTTTGTGAATACGTCGCAATTGGCGATCGTCTAAACTGAAGTCCATTTCGAAGAAAACATTCACATATATATATCAAGGGAATCGTCCTTCCTTCCTTCTTTGACTCAATCTCCTGATTGAGAATAATCTCAATAGTGATCCTTGTATCGATATCTACGCAGCTCTGAGAAGATATGACGCAATACTAGACTGTCGGAGAAACGTGCTTCCTCTGCGGCGTCTGAAGAAACAGTGGCAAGTTCCGCGCTTTCTTCCAGAAGCGCTCACGTGACCACGTTGCCAAGGCCGCCAAGGCACGTACGCCAGGCCCATGGTACTCGTTGCGTAACCGCGCGAATGATATATCGATAGTGCGTGTGTGCGTCGAGCGATCGAATATCGAATCGCGTCGTGTAGCGATGGCTAGTTACGACCGCGACACTTAAGCCCCGATTTTATTGACGCTAGAAACCAGCGTCAGCGTCAAATATAGTCACGTGACTAGATTTGCCGCTCGTCTAAGCGGCAAAACGTGCGCGTCGTGAAACCGCCTCTTACGACTTGCGATAACAGTAAAAGTTGACTGGTCCACCGATTTATTTAATAGCTCGTTCTCTGTGGTAGGAATATTACTCGACGTGCTACAATAAATGAACAAAGTAGGAATTACAGAAACAAATTGTGGAATTACAGTAATTTTATCGCTGTCTAATGATGTTCCTGGCACAAAGAATGAGCAATTTTAGAAATTTGGTTGAGTAGTTAGCCTCAAGATCTAGTGCAAAATCTGTTTGACATGGACAACATATACAGTAGCTGGGATAATATAGCTTTGTTTGCTAGCCCATTCCATTGAAATTGTTTATATATGCAAACATGACTAAGTAATTGTTTATCACTAATTATTTAACATATCCAACTAATCCAAACATAGCTCTATCCCTCTACAAAAGTTATTTTAATCACTCATATATTTGCAGATATATCCAACTAACCTAAAATGTAGAGTTATCATAACTTATTAATACCATAAAAAGCAGCATATTTATGCACAAGAATGATCAAAATATTCCATATCTACCATATAATATTAATATATTACTTCATTCTCGTTGTCATTTATTGTATAAACACCTTTAATCACAAACACCTTTGAATTTTGCGGCACGCTGAAAAAGCTGAGACGGTCTGAACTTTTTCCCCCACTACATTTTCTTGACGCCAAAAGTCACGTGACCCCCATTTGACGCTGGTTTCTAGCGTCAATGAAATTGCACCTTTAAACTCTAAACAGTATAGGCCGTTACACACAAAATGCATAACGTCGCATAAGCATAGCATAAGACCGCTGGACCAATGAGCATCTTATGTAAATTAATATGGCGACTTTATGCTGGATGCTCATTGGTCCAGCGGTCTTATGCTATGCTTATGCTACGCTATGCATTTTGTGTGTGATGGCCTTATCACTTAAGGGGTAACACCACTGTAGAACTCAAAAATAAAGCGTCTTTTTTTTTTTGGTGAAAGAAAAAATAGGAGGATAATTATATTCGAGAATGTTCTTAACTATGTATTGAAGTATTCACACAAATTTTTGTATTGCAAAATAATAAAAAATGGCGGCGCGGGAGCCGTTCCCGCTAATTTCAGGGCACGCAGCATAACTCAAACAATTTTCATTTTTTTCACTCCAAATTTTTACCACATCTTTAAAACAACATTCCGCAGTAAAACACGTAGCGGATTTTCGATAAGTTGAAATTTAAATTTTATATGTACGAATTAGTTCCCCATTTTTTAGGTCAAAAATCGAACTTTACATTCAAATGACCACCAATTAATCAAAAATTAATATTTTCAAAATCCCCTACGTGTTTCACTAGATATACTCATGCAGATTATAGAAGAAATTGTTATTTTGTTCCAGATTCATTTTTACGGCACTTGTACTGCGTGCCGCGGAGCGCCTGAAATTAAACGAGACTGGCGGGAACGGCTCCCGCGCCGCTATTTCTTATTATTTTGCAATAAAAAAATTTGTGTGAATACTTCAATACATAGTTAAGAACATTCTCGAATATAATTATCCTCCTACTTTTTCTTCCACCAAAAAAAAAATCGCAAAAAGACGTTTTATTTTCGAGTTCTACAGTGGTGTTACCCCTTAAGGAAGGTTGGTATTGAATTTAGCGATGATCGATAAAGAGGTTCTTTTTTTATAAAATTTTAAATTTTTGGAGAAAGGTTCGTGGTTGCTCTAACTTCCGCAAATTTTGAGATATCGGGCTATTTCTAGCTTGGTAATTATGCATATTAAGACCCCACTCGCCAATGACCTTGACCTTGACATATGTTGTCAAGGTCACCCTCCTGAGTGACCTTTAAAAGGTTTTAGCCGGCGGTCATTGTTTATTAAAAAGTTATAAACAAAAAAGTTTGAAAAATATAGCAGTTATTTTGAGTATTGAAAGGCATAAACGACCTTGACCTTGACATATGTTGTCAAGGTCACTCTCCTGAGTGACCTTCAGAAGGTTTTAGCTGGCTGTCATTGTTTATTAAAAAGTTAAAAACAAAAGAACTTTGGTGGGGAGTTATTTAAAGCAGACTAATTGTTGGTATATTGAAAGGAAAGTTATTTAAAGCAGAGAATAGTTGATATATTGAAAAGTATATACACTGTTTTATGTATTAGAAAGCGTGAATACAAGTATTCTCTGCATTAATCATGGCAAAAGCATGTTAAACCTTTGTTAAAGCAGATAATAGTTGGTTATTGACAAAACCTATAGGTTAGTGACGCGCTTTACAAGAATGTGCTTTGTAAGTTGAAGCACATACAAAGCACACACTTGTAAAGCGCCCCACTAACCTATAGGTTAGTGACGCGCTTTACAAGTATGTGCTTTGTAAGTTGAAGCACATACTCTCTATTCTCTGCTTTAACTTTTCTTTCAATATACCAACAATTCGCTACTTTAACTAACTTTCCTTCGTTCATACATGTACTATTTCCACATAAATATTATAGTCATTTATGTCTATTAGTACTCAAAATAACTGTTATATTTTCAATTCTTTTTTGTTAATAACTTTTTAGTAAACAATGACCGCCGGCTAAAACCTTCTGAAGGTCACTCAGGAGGGTGACCTTGACAACATATGTCAAGGTCAAGGTCATTGGCGAGTGGGGTCTTAATATGCATAATTACCCTCAGCTTTATAAGGCTTTTATGTATGTACGGATTCCCCGAAATTTTAAACGTCTGTAACTGAAGAGAGAGAGAACGAATCAACAAAATCTTAAAAAAATATATATGAAATAGGGGTAGAAAAGACTAAAAAATATAATAGAATTAGAAAAAAGTTACTAATATAATAAAAAAGTGTGTAAATTAGAAACTTGCGCATTGCTTCTTCATCATTTATTTCGCTTATATGTATATAACTCAAGAACTAATCAACCAAATATTAAAGAATTATATATGAAATAGGGGTAGAAAAGACCTAAGAAAATAATAGAATTAGAAAAAAATTACCAATATAATGAAAAAGTGTGCAAGTTAGAAACTTGCACATTGCTTTTTAGGTACGGATTCTCCAAAATTTCAAACGGCTATAACTCAAAAACTAATCAACCAAATATTAAAGAATTATATATATGAAATAAGGGTAGAAAACAAGTATCTTATAAATTATACGAGTTTTGTTAAGTCAAGGACATTTCTAGCCAAATTCAATACTATATATCTATTCTTTAATAATACTCTGTTTATTAAAATATATGCACCGGGCCCTAAAGTCCAATAGGATGGCACCCAGAAGAGGATAAAGTTCGTAAAATTTCTTTGAAATTTATATGAAAATAAAAAAATGGTGCAAATTAGGAATTTGCACATTGCTTCCTTATTCTTTTTGAAATGTGCAAATTAGAAATTTGCACATTGCTTCATCAACATTTTATTTCACTCATAAAGCTTCCTCTATGAGGAAATTTGTATTTAATTTAATGTATAATTATTATTAGTATTTATTCATTTGACTTCCTCATAAAGGAAGCTTTATGAGTGAAATAAAATGTTGATGAAGCAATGTGCAAATTTCTAATTTGTACACTTTTATTTTTATCATTCGTGTTTGTTTTGGTTTCCCGCTTCTTCCTTTACAAATATCTGCTGAGAGGGCGTCAGATTTTCAAGCTACACGACTCGTACGACTGGCCGGACCATGGGATGGGATGGGCCAGACTGGCAGTCTATTCGCTCGATGCTTGTGTGAGCGAATGCATGAATGATGTCATCGTATATCAATATATATTATGTTTGGAATTTTTGGGAATTGAGTGTCAGTTCTTCTTAAGAAGAAGAAGATATCAATTATGTACTGTTAAAAAATCTATTTACTATACTATAATAAACTGAAGAAATGGTAATCTTAGGAATATTATCCATGAATTACAGAAATGGATGTGATTTATCGTAGCCAAATTGATAATGAGATGAAGTAAATAAAAACGAGAAAAACTAAACGAGAATGTTGCCGCATACACGATGCACGTGTATAAAACGAGAGAACGAATATATGAATAAACGAAAAGCTTGTAAAAACGAGATAACTTATAGATCCACAAAACAAGAAAGAGAAAAGCAGTTTTGTCTCTGCTCCGAAGGAAAAGTTATATCACTTGCAAAAATTAAATTTGGAGTATTTTTATAAATATTGTGCATTTTCATGTGTAACGAAATTTGAAGTTCACATTTGAATCTGATATGATTGACATAGACATAGACATGTTTTATATTATACCACCAAATGGTGAGGTACCATTTTATGTTTTGGAAGATTGTATTTTGACCAGATTAGATTATTTAAGGCTTCTAAGTGAAGGATCTGCTAATGGATTTGATGGAAAATTCGAATATTTGTTAGAAAATTCTTCTTACGATAAAATTGGACATTTTGTATTACGGTAAGTATATGTACACGTCACAATTTTGTATAAATAGCCTTTTGTATAATAGTCTCTAATAATAATTAAATACAAGTAATACACAATAAAGAAAAATTTGTGTGTCTCAAATAATAGAATTTAACAACCATCAGGTTTATAAAAATCTTTATTTTTAATTAATTAACAACTGCCATTTTTTGTTTTAGATTATTAGCTTCTGTGTCGTCAGATTTATGTGCATATTGGATAGTCAAAGAATCATTGTTATTTAAGCATAGATTAGATAATATATCGCCTAGACAATTACATAAATTATTAAAACAAATTATATGGAAACTACAAGTGTTTAAAGATAAGAAAAATGAAATTGACACAACTCTGATTGAGTTATGCAAATTTTATTCGCAACCCTTGGTTTTTAAACATCTGGTGTCAAATTGTCACAATTGTAATGACTTTCAGTATGAAGGTATGAGTACAGAATATCACTTACATAAGGGATTTCCAAATAAGCTAACTAATATTTCTTATTTCACATTTCAGTGAGATTCGAGATAGTACCAGACTTGGTAAAAGAGAGAGAACTAGCCCTTAATAATGGAAATATTATCACATACTGTTCAAATTGGAAAAGAGTACTTCAATCATTATTTAGTAATTATGTAACTAGTGAAATGGGTATCATGAAGAGACAGGCGCAACACACCATAAAACATGACCTTAGATTCCACATTTTAAATCAGAAAATTCAATCTTATCTCTTCGAAAAAGGTATTGCTCATGGGAAAGTAACTATTAATAACATAGAGATGGAAGCACAGAAATTCCCATTGTGCATGCAACATTTGCATTCTCTACTAAGAAGTAGACATCGTCTCAGTCACTATGCGCGCTTATACTACAGCCTTTTTCTGAAAGAAATAGGAATGACGTTGGAAGATTCAACTGCATTTTGGAGGCAAGAATATTCTAAGCCACATACTTGCACCTCAGTGTGTTCACATAATTGGCAAACTAACGAAAAGAAGTTCATATACAGCATCAGACATATGTATGGTTTAGAGGGATCACGGAGAAATTATAAAACACCTGATTGCAATCTGATTTGTGTAAGTTTAAAAATTTTCATGCATGCATAAGAAATTCTTTTATAATTTATACAAACTTTACTATTAGCTATTTTTTCAAACATCGAAATTGTTGTAGACTGGTATTAGTGGAGCAACGTACGAGGGTGGTTGTCCTTTCAAGGATTTTGATACGAGTGCACTCAGAAATCTTTTACGAGCTTCATTAACTGAAGACGAAACTGAGAAATTTGTAAATAATATATCTATTAAAGACCCAGAAGTTCTCTGCACTGCATTTCTGAAACTCGTACGCAAAGACGACGTTAACGATATTGTTATCAAAAGTCCGGTACAATACTACCAAAGAATGGCTGATTAATATCGATTTTAATTTCCTATTGAAAAATTTGTATAACAATTTATTAATTTATACTGCCTATCCTTATCAGTATTTATTATTGTTCAATCCATATATGTTGTTGAAGAGTTCTATTAATAAATGTTTTGTATATGTTAAAAAACAGAAAATTACACTAATAGACAATTATACTAATATTTATACAGTTATTGTTTGCTGAATGATCGCAGAGCATCTTTTACAATATGACGATTCACACCATCTCTAACTAATACGGCATATACCCCAAGTTTGCCAACTTCCATGATATTTCTGGCCTCGTCATCAAAAAATAGCATATCTTTATAATCAGTGTGAGAACTTTTTTGAATGCTGAAAACAATTTAATTAAGTTATAGCTTTAAGCTATAGCTTTATTATACAATATCGATTCTTCTTGCGCTTTATAGGAGACTTACTTAGAAAAATGTGTGACTTTGCTACCAGGAAATATTTCAACGTACTTGAAGTACCTCTTCCAGCCAAATAGATCTAATAATTGTTTAGCTCCCTTTATTTCTGATGTACGTGACGCCACACCGAGTTCGTATCCTTCTTCTGATAATTGTTTTAATACATCAGGTACATCGGAGTAGTAACGTATGGTCCGACCATGTGCATCTGTTACTTTATTTTGTGGTCTAAAATATTTTTCAAGTCTGATAAAAATTCTTAAAATACATTATTTTATTACTTTTTAATGCACGCACCCTTTCCTAAACGGTGGATCTACATGAGTATCAACCCAAAATGGCCATAAGGTGTAATCTGAAATTTAATACTCTATTTTTCCATAATCCACACTCTGAATAACTTTCATTGTAACAGAAAAAAAAGAATAGTTATTGTAAATTTGTCATACATCTAAATTGTATGCAATATTTACGATTTTGCCTGTACCTAAGTCAAAGATGATAATTTTCGGTTTTTTCTCCATTTGCTCCCTGATTAAATTACGGAGAGACGGACAGAATTAATCAACAACGAAATGTTGGCACCAACATGCGAAATTACTGCTTTTTTAGATAAATAAAATCTCACACGATGAGCATCAATGAGCATTACCAAGAGAAACCTACGGGTCACGGTGGAGAAACCTGACAGTCCTGACACCTGACAGCCGTGACAGCGGCCTGCTGAGCCGGCTGAGCGGCGGTGTTTTCATACCGTATTGTACGTTTTACTGGACTGCTTGATACACCACTTGCATCAAGCGGCTGAAAGCGTCAAAAGGAACGCAGCCAATGAGAGCGCGGGCGCATTTTTAGCTGTTAGAAAATAAAAAAATCACGAAAAGAACTAAAAAATTGTGAAAATAACACGGAAAAAAACCATAAAATCGTGAACATTATCACAAAGTCGTGGACATAGCATGGAAGAGAACCATAAAATCGTGGACATTACCTACGGGATTCATAAATATTGGCTACGTAGTTTAAAGTCCACATTTTGTGGGCATAGAGGCGCTTCAAAATAAGGTGACAGTAGAGACCCTCTAATAAGTCTGGCCACAACTGTTGGATGGTCGCCATTTATGAGTGAAATCACACGAGAGAGAGCTCGCTGTCTCACTCGGGAGAGCTCGCTGTCTCACTCGGTTGCGAAGCACCGTCTCACTCGCTCACATACCGAAGCACTCATAAATGGCGGACCAATCAAAAAGCGGGACCAGGTGGCCAGACTCTTATTAGAGGGTCTCTAAGGTGACAGCTAAAATGCGCCCATGACCGCTCTCATTTTTCTCCTCGTCCTCTGGTAGTATGTATGAAGTCTGTACTCTGTGGAGAACTTGCACATATAAAATAATATTTTCTGACGCATCGCATGAGGTCGCGACGTAACGTATGTAATGTGTAATGTATGTATGTATTTACAATAGACCATAAGAGTTTTGTTTTGTCCAAGGATCATTGAAGGACAATTAAACGAATAATACGGCCTCTTTTTCAAATTTCTTGCTAAAACGCGCATCTCTTCAGCATGTTAAAGCGTAAACTGCCGAAGGATTGGATTACTGTCGTCTCTAAAAGTCATCCGGACAGAGTGTATTACTTTAATGTGAAAACAAATCAATCTTCGTGGATTCAGCCAACATTGGACGACAAGGCCGATAAAGTATGTTACTTTCCATAGTTTATTTTCCTGCTGTAGAACATATTAAGTTATCTCTTTTGTGTATCTTTATTCTAATTTTTAAAAGTTCTTAATTATATAAAACATTTGTTTTGTGTAGACACCTTTAGTAAGTGAAAGTGAAGTTCACGAAGAAGAGAATCATCGCAGTGCAATGACACCTGAACGCGATGTTGAGAGAAAGGAAATATCCTATCGACGACGTTCGTATGATAAAATTGTGGAGACCCCGCAAATGAAGGCCATTAAAGCAAAGGTGATGCAGAGATTAAGTACCAGGAATAAGTCTTCTCCCTCTTCTCCGTTAGAAGTTTCATGTGCAAAGACAGTGGAAAATAAGAGAAAGAGTTTTCCTCCAAGAAACTATTCTCCAAAGCTAAGGGATAATACATCAGTAACATCTCTGAACAAAAATGATAATGAAGCAACATTCACGCCACAAATGCGGTTTTTTTATGGAAAAATTAAACAGAGAATTGCAAATGTACCTGGTCAAAATAAAAGATTAAAGGAAGACATTAAGAATAAGCAGCAAGATCTGAATATCGCAAATCAGAA
Organism: Leptothorax acervorum; assembly: GCA_035220615.1. NCBI lineage: Eukaryota > Metazoa > Arthropoda > Insecta > Hymenoptera > Formicidae > Leptothorax > Leptothorax acervorum. The sequence continues at coordinate 793,256 of JASTWQ010000070.1, forward strand.
ATCAATGAAAACGTGGGAGAAACAAGAGAAAAATAAGGGATATCGAGAAAGTATTGCTCAGAATAAACATGATATTGAGCAGCGCAACAAGAATAAAAATGTCCAGGAATCACATAGTCGAAATGTTTCAAGTAAATGCAATTGTATAGATTTATATTTAAATGTTATGTCATTACTGTTATACTGAATTAATATTAATTATGTGTGTTTAGGAGAAAGAGGAGGAAAATCGTTCTCAAGGAAAAATTTGGCAAAAGAACGTATGCAAAGAATAAGAAAAAGTTTGAGTACTGATAAGGAAAAATTGAAGGAAATGTGCCGTGCTGATTTAGTTAGCAAGAAACCTTCACAAAAGTTTAAAAGTTTATCCAGTAGGCATATAAAATTTTATATTTTATATATTTTACGCTTTCGATAAAATTTCGTGATATTTGTTTAGACTTTTCAGTATTTTTATGTTGCTTTTTGTGTTTACAGACAACTTAGGATTGACATGTATTTATAAAAATGTTGATGTACGACTTAAGAGATTACATAACAGAATCTTGAAAGATGCAGTGTATGAAAGAAATATTTCATTAAAGGACGATAAATCACAAAATCAACAAAGTAATGGACCAGTTACTGAAAATGATAAATTAATGACAAAAGATAAATTAATAAAACAGGCTGAGCAGGAAGTCCTGTACGAAGAAATGGATTGGGAACCGATGAAAGATGAAGAAATTGCGTTAGAGGTATTACCAGTATAATTAAAACACATTATATTACACTGTCATAAATTATATCATAAGAAAAATTTACAATATAAATATATTTGGCTATTGAATCTTCTTCAAGACTGAACATCGTTGTTTTATATAAAAGTGCTGTACAAAATGTAACTTTTTAATACATTTCATGTTCGTACTTTTTTTTATATAGGTGGAAGTTGTCAGAACACAACTTGATAAAGACAATGTAAAACAGATTATATATCAAAAAATATTTAGAATTAACACAATCCGACAAAATAGAATCACATGAAAAAGGTCCACTGTATATTGTTGTTGACACAAATGTATTTCTGTCAAATCTGGAAATTATTGAAAAGGCAAGAGATATAACCTTTAAGAATTATCCACGTCCTTTTATTGTAATTCCATGGACCGTGATATGTGTAAGTATAATATATGTACAGTATAGCGAAAATTCTATCACATCTTTGTAAAAGTTTTAATATACATGTTTTTTTAAAACAATTTTGGCAATAGGAATTAGATCACTTTAAGGATAATAAATCTAAACATGAATTATCGATAAAAGCCAGAAAAGCCATATCTTTCATTCACGATCAGTTTTCCTCTAAACATCCACGTATCATAGGACAAACACGAGAACAGGCGGCGAAAAATAAAAAGAATTTTCTCTCAATTGTCCAGATGATGAGATCCTTCAGTGTTGCTTACAGATTCATCAATTAGGAAAATCAGTGGCAAGTTGTTCCTTCTGTTACATAATACAATATGCATGTATATGTTAAGAAGGAATAAAAGTGTTATTTTTATTTTGTATATGTAGGTCTTGGTATCTTATGACAAAAATCTCTGTACTAAAGCGATGATATATGATATACTGGCATTGGGACGTCATGATCCACTTGAAAAAATAGATTGTTTAGATACGACTGGTACAATAGTCAACAATTTGAATGATGGTCCTGTTGAAAAGTCTCTCTTTAACGATGAATTACGTTTAACAGATGATATTTTTGAGGATACAAAATTGGTTGTGAAAAACTTTTTGTCAACGGTACGCATTGTATATTAGATTATAAAATATCAATTTTTGCGAGCTTTGTATATCGAACAAATATTTTTATTTCAGATTATCACGAAGCAAATGTCAGAGATTTATGGAGAAGCTGAATGGAAAATTTATGTCATTATAAAACCACCTTGGACTGCAATAACTGCATTAAAGTGTGCTATAAAGCACTGGATTGCTGCTATTAATGAATCGTTCCAAAGACGTGCTGAATATATCCTGAAGGAATTGCTTGAAGCTTTTTTACATATACCAGGTATACTTATACATGCGTAACCTATTAAAATTACATATAAAACTACATTCTGCAACTTGAACCTAATCTTAATGTTTCTTTCAGTTGGCGGCAGAAAATTACAAGATGTGGAATACATTTTAGAGAAGTGCAGCGACTTGGTTCAAATGGTTAATATTGATAAGCACTGTGATCTCATGACCCAAACGTTCAGTACTATTATGGTAACATTTTATATATATTTAAAAATTTTATTATTGTGGTAGAGAGTTTGGAAAATTAATACTTTCAAAATTGATTTTAGGAACTCAAGGAGAAGTGTAAGAAATGTATCACTGATATAAACCTGAAAAAATTACACGATAAAATAGGCATCGCAGAAAATTCCCAAGAACAAGAAATGAGAGCGGCAAAGGTATTCCAGTGCTTCCAGTACATCTATAATTACGCACGTGACATGTGGTGAGATTTCTTATAGATACCTATATATAACTGCATGCGCATGTGCACAAAAATGTATTATTAATATTATTAATAAATGTATATAATGCAAATGTGATATATATTAATAAGAATACTGCTATTTTTTCTTTGTGATTAAATATAATATTTTTATTTCATAATAGTGGTTTGGCATGCAACAATGCGGGAATGGCATATTCTTTTGCCTTCAAATCTATAGATCCACCATTGTCACAAGCATCTGTACAACGTTTGCAATCAGAAATTACCAGAAAAGTGACTGATCTGACGCAGAGTCTGAATAAGTAAGTTATTTCTTAATTCGAGAATAGTTACCTAGTATTTTTTTAGCGTGAACAATCACGTGGGATGTTTTTTATATTAAATTAAAAACCACTATTAACTACATATTGTATATTATTGATTGTTCTATGTTTTATTGGTATCTGAAATCATTATTATATAGATTTAGTTAGTATTTTCTAAAAAGGTAAAAAAGAATTTAAAAAAAGGTATGGATTCTCGATCAATAAAAAAACCTACTGTAATTGAACTTTATTTTCTCACTGCTAGGATAAAAAAATCATCCCAGGTGATTACTCCGGATTGATAGTGTCAATCTATTGATACTGATAATATGTAGTAGTTTATTACATCAAATTATTTTATATTATTTACATATATATATATATATTATGCAACATTTTTTTTTGTAATTAGGTTACTGATGCAGGCTGATGATTCTATAAAATATCAGACGTTACTTAGTTTACAGCAAAATTTAAATACATTTTTGCCTGACACAGAGAAAATAACATTTGACGTGATACCTTTGGATATATATTATTGTGTTAAATTGAAAGAAGAAGCATTAAAGACTGGATTAAGACAACTACAAGAATAACTTCGCATTTCTGTGCACTAGCTGCTCATGCATAGTTGTATGTATTTTGTGATTTATGTTTTTAGTATTTGAGAACGTGTAGATATTTACAAAATGTATATACATTTAGTCTATAATTTTAAATATATTAACGATACATTGATGAGTGACTGATATCAATAGTATCAATGAAAATTTGATTTATTGGGTAAAAGTATTTTAGAATTGCCTTTTGCTGATTATATTGCGCATGCAAGAAGTGTATCGTTTGAGAAAAAATAAAGTTTTTTATCTGTATATTTGTTACACAAGTAATAAGTATTAATAATTTTATTATACAAGTTAGTCTCCTGAAAATTTTGCTTATGTAACATTTTTCATTGGTGCTATCGGTATTTTTTTGTAATTATGTAAACTAAGATTTGTTTTTTTAATATATGGATATTTCTTGTATATGGATTAATGTCATTTTCTGTACAGTGAGAAAAGAAACGAATATTATGGAGAATAAGATTGCGCAATAAACAATGGACGATAATTCTTAACATAATTAATATGATACACTTAATTTTTATAAAGATTCGCAAAACCTTCAGCGGGTGGTTGAAGCCAATTTTCCTTCGAATAAGATACATGTTTCGTCTCAATCACGTGAAAAGTATAAGCGTGTCTCGATGTTTCACTCTTGTTTGGATAAGAGAAGTGGACCACCTGGCCGTGGATAAGAATACAGGTTCCTTTGCGTACCGGTACCGGTCTGAAATTACTTAACGGATAACAGGGCGCTGCTCTGTCAAAATTAGTAACTCTTGAGAATTCGGATCTTTGTTTCTCACAAAACGCCTATGCACTCCGCTCTGATGTGAGCCCGGAGCGATCCATAGGCATCCGTTCTCTAGCGTTGCATCTTCCAATGCGATCCAGAAACCCACGAGTTTCATTGGCTCAACATATAAATATGATGCGTCCTGATGCATCGTAACTGCAAAGAAATAACAAATGTATTGTGTTCGGCATAATGCTACAGTAGTTATTATGTATACATGTATAGTGCATTTTTGTTAAATCACATAAGCTTTTATTTCAGTTAATAATTCTAATGTGCATTGAGTTATATAAATATAATTATGAGAATTAATTACCTTCCGAGCCTATTCCGGGATTTTTGTAAATATACATTGATTGACACACCACTGGTTCCTCATAGTCTAATTGGAAAGCAACTTCTTTGACTCTCTCGTCGAACGTGTACTTTTTGAAAGTAGGGTGTAACCAATGAAGAGCGTGGCCTACCTGGAAATTATTAAGTCACCGTAAAATAATTGAAATTATTTCAAAATACTTTCGTGGGAATTGATTTAAACTAGAGTGGAGGTACGGCTCTTTTGAGATAGTTTACTTTGTTTAACGACACTCTCGGATGAACCTTCAATTTCCCGTCTTCTTCCAGGGCTTCAGTCTCAAGAAAAACACTTATTTATTAGCGCTATCCAAAAAATACTTATCCTTATTCTGAAACAAGATTATATTAAATAATCGTTACTTTCATTAGCATTAATATCGAATTTCATTAACATTTCATATAACATTTACAAATTAAAATATAGTTTTGTTTTACCAAATTTTTTTATTGTATGTATCTATCTTCCCTGATAAAATAAAAGTTATACGATCATTTCTAACCGATTCTGAATTGCCAAATTATAATTTTACTTTATGCTTGTAAGGTCACAATTGCTTATATTCATATTACCTGTTGTAACTGTATTGTATTGAATACTTTTCGTTCCGATTCAGGTGGCAATTTATTCGTAAATTCTTCTCCACAAACTCTCAATTCTTCGATCTCTTCCGGTTGAAAGAAGTCCTCCAAAATGACGTAGCCATTTTTCTGAAACTTAATTTAATTGCATAATTAATATAAGTATATATAAACATTGTTTGGGGATTTGGTAAATATAACGATCAGGGGAGCATCCCCGATGACCTTGACCTTGACATATGTTGTCAAGGTCATGACCCTGAGTGACCTTCAAAAGTTTTTTAGCCGTCGCTCGTTGTTTGTTAAAAAGTTATTAACTAAAAAGTTTTTACAAATATAGCAGATTTAAAATAATACAATAATATTTTCAGTACTAAAGACATAAACGACTAATATGTATGTGGAAATAGTACATGTATGACATATGTGTTGTCAAGGTCATGACTCTGAGTGACCTTCAAAGGTTTTAACCGTCGCTCGTTGTTTGTTAAAAAGTTATTAACAAAAAAGTTTGACAAATATAGCAGTTATTTTGAGTACTAAAACATGAACGACTAATATGTATGTGGAAATAATACATGTATGAACGAAGAATGTCATTTAAAGCAGCGAATCGTTGATATATTGAACAGTCTTTTTGTTAAAGCAGAGAATAGTTGGTATTGAAAAGTATGTATGTATATGTACAATTTTATGTGTTAGAAGCATAATACAAAGTATTCTCTGCTTTAAATATAATTGTACGATTATAATTGTAAACTATCTTTAATTGCACAATTATAATCATACAATTATGGTTAAAGCAGAGAATACTTTATATTTATGTTTTCTAACACGTAATTGTATATACCAACTATTCTCTGCTTTAACCCACTTTTCTATACCAACTACTCTGCTTTAACAAAAAGACTGTTCAATATATCAACGATTCACTGCTTTAAATAACTTTCCTTCATGTAATATTTTCATACATGTAATATTTCCACATACATATTAGTTGTTTATGTCTTTCAATACTCAAAATAACTGCTACATTTTTCAAACTTTTTTGTTAATAACTTTTTAACAAACAACGAGCGACGGCTAAAACCTTTTGAAGGTCACTCAGGGTCATGACCTTGACAACATATGTTAAGGTCAAGGTCTTCGGGGGATGCTCCCCTGATCGGTATATTTACCTGGGCTTTTCATATTGTATATATATGTACAAGCTATACAATGGGTGTTTTTTAAAGTAGAGGAAAGTCTCCTATTATGAGATAGGCTCAGGGATGGGCAAAAATAACATTTCATGATTGACGATTAATAAATAAAATTTATTCGTTTTCCCTTTTCCATTAAATAATAAATAAAAATTTATTTGTTATTTCCTTTTCCATTAAATAATATAAAATTTATTCGTTATTTTCCTTTCCCACTGAAGAATGAATAAAAATTTATTCGTTATTCGCCATCAGTAGGGGAGACCGGGGCAATCGGTCAACGGGGTAAAAGTGTCAAATCAAATATCTCGGAACCTGTATATTGTGCGAACTCGCTATTAACATTGTAAACCGCGTCTTATGGTACCCATGTGACCAACGGAGTTTCGGCAGATTACCTGCCGTGTTATGATTTTTACGAGGGCAAACGTGTTTTCGGAAGTGTGAAAGTGAAATTTTCTGCGCGTGGAAATTGTGTAATATCTACAATAATATTTGCTCTCCAAATCTCCAGGTACGTGATTATAAAGAGTAATGCATGCTGAACACGAATCCAGTGTAGTTTTTTCATTATCGTTCATGTCTAATATTTCGTGGGCGATGAAACCTGAAACTTGTGTTTGGGGCAAATCGGTCAGTAAGCCACCCGGGGTGGGCTTTTTATAATATTGGCAAATTTTATAATTTTATTATATTTTTCAGTCTTTTCTACCCCTATTTCATATTTTTTCTTTAATATTTGGTTGATTAGTTCTAAGTTATAGAATCCGTACACACCACCCACAAAAACACAAATAATAAATTTTTTTAACACTAATTAATAAATTTACATTTTTCTATTACCAATAATAATAAAATGTATCCTATCAGTTTTCATAATCGGAATTATGTATTTATGGAGTGACAGTTTTACCCCGGCATTTTTGAGATTTCAATTTTTCCACCGTTGTCGTTTTGCTCTATACCGGTAAACAAAGCGACGTAGACACCAATTTCCTACATAAATTTTGTAGCTAAAGGTTCACTCTTAAAAATGGTATACCACATTTAACTAAAATTATTTATTTTGTTGTTAAAAATCGGCACCGAAAAAAACTGACCGATTTGCCCCGGTCCCCCCTAAATAATGAATAAATTTATTCGTCATTCGGTCACTCGTGAATAATAAACAAAAATTTAATCATTCCCTTTTCGATTGAATAATGAATAAAATTTATTTGTTATTTGGCCAATCTGAATAATGAATAAAAATTTAGTTATTATTCCTTTTTCGATTAAATAATGAATAAAAATTTATTCGTTATTCGG